>LKTO01000302.1:0-62363 GCA_001399465.1 Hymenoscyphus scutula | reverse complement strand
AGAGTAAAGGTAAAGAGAGGTGGTACTCTACGAGCTTAAGTATGTGAGTGGCAAGCCACTCACATGACCTAAAGCATGTAGATCCACTAGGCTCTCGTACAAGGTGCTATTCACCAGAATTATATACCGACAGTAGTTGACTATGCACTAGCTACATTCCAGAAGGTTTGTGTGATCAGAAGGTAAATAACTAGACGTAATTGATTTTAAACGAAGTAAATCGAGCCACGAAACCTTGGAAAAGATTTTGGAATTTAATGAATTCTACAATAGCCTACTACCACTGCCAGGGCAAAAGGAATCCATCTCAAATATCACTCCATCAGGTCCTCCATGTCGTAACACCAGAAGTTCCACAACAATATAGCGGGCAACAGAAACTCAATGCGTTCCGCCGTCGCAAGTTCGAATCTTGAAAACACTAGTATTGTTATCCTACCCTTCGGATTGCATATCAAGATTCTTTGTCTCTCAAATAATTGCAAACCCTCGAAGTTCTGGCCCTTGGGTTTCCACAGTGAACTTTGGTCGTGGAATTTGGACCTGGATATGTTATTCAAAATTTGTTGGAAGGCTTCCTTTATGCCTTTCCTGTCGTCTTCATGGCGATGAACGATTCCCCCAGAAAAATAATCACCGCGGACAGTGAAGCGGAAGAGGCTTTGTCCAGTTCTGGAACTGGAGGATTGCTCCGAACTTTGACTTGAACTGGTAATTGACATGGCCACTCTTATATCGGATGATAAGATGATAAATATCCACTTCTTTGTAGGCTCCCGAATTGGAATTTAAAGCTGTGAATTAGACTGTTTGTAAGACAAACTGAGTCCTCAGTGGTGGGTTTGGGGTGAGACACTGGACCATTTGGTAGATTCCGCAAGAACACAATAGCAATATTGTTGTGAGATACCACAAAGGGCGACAGGTGAATGAAATGGTCAAATGAGCAGACAATGCCTGTTTTCAAGTCATGAAAATTCAAGTCAGAAGAGCTTGAGTGCTGATTTGAGAGGTTGCATTCGAAGTCTAGCTCATGAGTGTGATCATTCTTTGGTGATCTTAAAATGACTCCAAGTAGTTTCACAACACCCATGAATGAAGTTTACTCTTGTCCCAAAGTGTGCAACTGATCCATTCATAAAACCTTGTTCTTCGTTGGTCTTATTTGAGACTCATCTTTGCGACCAAGCATGCGAACTGGATGCATCCGCATCCAGGAGAATAAAGTGAACGAGGAAGCAACCAATCCGTCAATACTTTGTGGATTGCCATAAACCTTGACTTACAAAGGCTGTAGATTTCGTTCTGAGAATACTTAAACAATGTGGTTGCAATCTCCGCGGATTCGAGTTTTTGGGTGAGATATTGTGGAGTAAGAAACAAAACATGCCATTCTATGGTTTATTGGTTACTGGTATAAGGAGAATTTATGAAACTGTTCCCATCTACTCTCCTACGTGGGGCTTGCTTGCTTGTTTGGTCAGTCTTCTAATAGAAACAGATAGCCTTTGAGTATTTTTACGATATACCTCATGATATAACCACTTGCTTTAGGACGTGGCAAAAAGGCTTGCGGAACGTACCCGAAATTTGCAACTCTGACCTCTGACATGGATTTTGATACACTAGAAAAACACGATCTTGGCACACTTTGAGAGACAAAAAGGTATACACTGCATTATTTAAACCGTGGGTCGACCGTCTTCATGCCACAAGGTTTGCCACCTGGATTATGGCTTGGTTTGTTGCGTGAGGTGCAAAACAATTCCCATGGTGGAACTCCCATTCTGCCTCCAACTTATGGCAATCCTAAAGGGATTGAAACTGCTGTCTGCAAGATACTGGAGTTGCACTCCCAAGTCTCCCTCGCCAACCACTACCAAAAGCCTCGTGCACATAGTCCAATTATAATTTTCGATGCCAGTAGTGAATTATCCGCTTTCCGGACGGAATGGAACGAGTTGATAGGATGAGAATTAGTTAAACTACTCTCTACCAGGAGGTTGGATTTAAATTGAAGCTTGAAGCTAGAATACAAATCAACTTGCAAGCTATTCTGTATGTGTCGAACGTGCCAAACCTTCCTTCGTCCCCTGCTGAATTGTTAAATCAAGAAGTTCCGATTTTTTGCCGGATTCGTAAGCTGAGAAGCTATATAGATGTCGAGCTTAATGTTCCTATTCTAAAAAAGATTTTTAACAAGAAACATGTCGAAACAGAGTGGCAAATTAGGATTTCGGAAAGGAGTCGCGATCAAGTACATGATCTATTAATTTCAAAATAGTCTTCTAAGCTAAGGCACGCAAATGAGAGTGATAGGAGATCTGTCTAAGGAAGCGGTATACCTAACGTGTGATATGTGTAAGTCACGTTTTAGTACCTCTAGTATATACTAAGTGAAATGACAATAAGACTAATCGATCTAAAAAATATGAACTAGTGTATTTTATCTGAAAAGTCTATAATTAGTCAATTATTTAATGAATTAACTAATTATATAGACTTTATAGAATAATGTTTTTAATTTACTAATTATATTTATTTAACTAATTATCTTTATTTATTACTTTAGAGTTATAATTAAAGCTATTCTTACTTTTATTAATTTCTAAGTCTCTTTTAGAATATATATATAGTAGTATATATATATCTTAAAAGAGATCTAAGAAGATAAGAAACTTAAATTTAGAGGTTAAGTCTACTCCTCTCTAGATAAAAAGTAAAACTTTTTTTACTTTCTTTTAGTTTTTAGATTATCTATATAAGAGAGGCTTATTCTCTCTTTCTTTTCTCTTTATTATTAACTATTACTTCTTTATAATACTAAATATTAATAAAATTATAGATTCCTCTTATAGTATCTAGTTTATACTCTCTTAACTCCTAGAACTAGAAAAGCCTTATTAGCTAGTTAGAATAAGAGGCTAATATAAGTACTATCTTAAGAGATAAAAGAACTATAGAGTACTTACTAGCTAGAAAAGAGAAGATTACTAGAGATAGCTTAGAAATCTAGCTATAAAAGCTAAGAAGGATTACTCTACTAATTAATAGATTAATTGTTTCATTTAGGTAATAATTACCTTACTTAGTAATAGACTTTTAGTTTAAACCTTAGTCTATTCTCGTCTAATTCTATAATATTCGATTATATAAACTAGAATATTCTAGTATCTCTATTAATTTATAAGTACTTCTATTATATTTATAATCTATAGAACCTTCTAGAATCTCTCTAAGGAGTATATATAGACCTTTACTATCCTTATAGTTAGAAACTAAGTAATTTTTATAAGTTAATTTTACTCTTTTAATTCTTAGTATACTTAATAGTCATCTAACTATTCTACTTCTACTATCTCTATATAGTTTATATATAGTCTATAACCTTTACCTCTTATATTAATATAAACATTTATATATAAGTATTTAAGTACTTTAAGCTCTAAGATAACTAGGTCTATTAAAAAGCTAAGATAATTAGTAAGTACTAGTTCTCTACTTACTATACTATATCTAGAACTCTTTTAATATTATCTATTCTATATATAGAAGTCTTAAGAATTTTAGTTAGTTATATATTATTTCTATTTATCTCTATTTATTTTTAAAAACTACTATTTTTAGCTACTACTATTTATTTCTATTTTAACTTAAAAAACTTACTTTTTTAGATATTAATAAAATATATAAGAGAATCTATAAATAGTACTATAGAATTACTTTAGTAGATCTTATTTAGATTTTAAATAGATATACTAGATATAATCTATAAGCTTATACTATTAATAAGATATCTATTACTCTAATTATCTTATTAGCTATTATATACTATATATATATTAACTTTATAGATTTTTAAATATATATAAATAGCTCTTATTATTAGATTTATTAGATAAAGAATTACTTTTCTAAGTCTATTTAGTTAGAATCTATTAGAGGTTATATCTATAGAGTAAGTCTTAGAGTACTCTAGTAACGAAGTATATAACCTTACTTAGTAATATAATATATTAACTTAATAGAACCTTCGAGAGTACTCTTAGTAGAACTCTCTAGAATATATAGACTAGATATATAAGGTAGTAGAGACTTAACTATAGAAAGGATAATCGAATCTTCTTATATATAGATATCTCTATAGTTTAATTTATAGTATTTTTATTACGTTTTCTTAAAAGTTACATATATATATAGTTTACGCTCGTTATACTAACTAGAGGTTTAGGCGCTCGAGTACTTAAGGACTTCTACTTACTCTTCTTAGAGAATAAGCTTTATACTTAAATAAATACTTTAATATCTTCTTCTCTACTAACTACGACGTGATTAAGTCTCTAATCGCTTTATAGCTTAATAATTTTCTATAAGTTCTAATAGAATCTATAGAAAATAAGAAATTAAGAATAGTAGTTAGAATTATAGATAGATAGAAATAAATAGAAAACTTATTTACTTATAAGTTATCTTACCTTTATCTACTCTCTATTAAGGGTTATATCTATAGAGTAAGTCTTAGAGTACTCTAGCGACGTATTTATATAACCTCGCCTATTAATATATAGACACGATAGAACCTTTAAGAGTACTCTTAGTAGAACTCTCTAGAATATATAGACTAGGTATATAAGCTAGTAAGGACTTAATATTAGAAAGAATAATCGATTCTTCTTATATATAGAAGCCTCTATAGTTTAATTTAAAGCATTTACTATAAACTCTAACACTCTCTCTTTATTTACTACTTCTTTATTTATTTTACTAATATATTAACTAGATATTATAATAATAGAATAGAATTTAAAAGAAGTATAACGTAGTTTATTACCGAGCGAGCTATATTACTAAGCGAGCCACTTTCCTCTATTAAACCTCTTTAATATATAATTACTCAACTATAATACATTCAATTAACTAAACTACTCAGAATCTGACGAGTTATTTAGTTCTACAGACTATTGACAAGTTCGTATATTATGACTAGTCTTTCTATAAGTGCTACATTGTCGCCTAGACGGCTGCCTCTTCTTTTGCCTACTCTTCTCAGAGCGCTTGTCGCGTCGAGCCTACTCCTCTGCTGTGACGATTCTCAAACTAACTAACTAAGGTACTGAGTATCGCTGGGGTTTGTTCTTGCAAAGAGGCACAATCAAGGTCTGGGTGTTTACTCGGAGGTAAACTCGTCACTTAACTACAAAGCTGTCAAGGTATTGATAACAATGTAATATTGAGTTGAGCACGAAGCTCCTATCTAATGGCAGACGTGCCAGTCTTATATAGAACCTTCGTCCTTGCGTACTAACCGTTGGATCTTTCGGATCCTTAGATCCTAAGCTCCAATGCAAGCTCCTGCAAGCTCCAACAGTCATGTGACTCGATAAGCGAGTCACGTGTTTATTCGTATAATGAAATCCTTAGATCGCTTAGCTACTCTAACCGATCCCTTGATACTATAAGAGTATACGATAGTGCTTAACCTGTCAGGACGCCGCCTGGTCTTCACTAATCACGTGTGCACGTGATTCGTGACATCTGCCTCCTTTTGAGCTAATACATCCTACGCATCCTCTACAATAAGTGTACCCCATTGACGGATCCGAGTCTTTTTAGCCCTCCGACGTTTACTAAGGGCTTCATTTGCCTAGCGAAGGGTCCGGACTTTAGCTAATAGTAAAGTCACCTTATAAGCTAATATCTCTATACCCTTAGCTAATATAGCTACTGTCTTAAAAATCGGTGTTAGCGAGCTTCCTTGATAGAGTGCAATACGATTTTTAACTAGTGTAGTCTGCGAGAGAGCTTCGGTTAGGTTGTAAGGAGTCTAAGAGACCTATAGGTTAGCATTTATAGAGGGGTCTATAGGAGGTGTTAGAGTCTATAACCTAATATTAAGCTTAGAAATAACTACCTGTGGATTAAAAGGAACTAACCTAGCTCTGTAAAACCTAGCTTTAGTATTTCGAGTTATTATTAACTAATTATAAGCTATATAGAAGGCTAAAAAGAACTCGATCTTTATAATATAGTTAATATAAGCCTTAATAAAGAGCTTAATTTAACGTCTATATATACGCTTAAGAATACTAAAGCATTCTATATTAAGTAACTAAGTAAGATAAGACGAGTAAGAAGGTAGATAGAGAGTTATAATATTATTAGCTATATAGTACTCTTAAAATATAGCTAATTTATAACTCTTATATCTATCGAGAACAAGTATTTAATATAGACTCTTTACCTAAGTAGTAGTATACTTATTAAAGTATTATATCTATTCTAGACCTATCTTATTATTTATCTATCTATTACTTATAGGTTTAATAACCTAGTCGTCTAGGAGGCCTCCTTTAGTATACTAGCTAGAGAGGTGATATTTCCCTTAGACTACTAAAAATAGAGAGATTTTCCCTCCTTCGCTATTAATATAAACAATCGCTATAGCCTATTCTCGATTACCTAGCTAAACTGCCTTGCCTCTACTATGTTAATTAGCGTATATAATAACTATAGCTAGGCTAATAACGCCTATTATAAAGCCTGTCTTATTAAAGTTATAGAAATTATAGTCCTAGATTCTATATTTTACTCTTATATTCTCTATAAGCTAAAACTATACGCTAATTTGCTTAGGATCTTTATATAAGGCTCTTTAAAAGTCGTAAACGTGATTAAAACGTGTCTTTAATCGTAGTTAACGTTATATAAATCGATGTGCCTAGAGCTTTCTAACACGTCTCTCTTCTTACGATTTAAGTATATAATTCGCTATATCTTTAACACTAGTAAGCTAGGGCGTAAATCCTCGTGTATCTAAGTCTAGTATATATTAAATAATCACTTCCTCTTCTATCTCGGTTAGCTTATAACAATTAGCGTTAGTTTCGTCGCGAGAGGTTTAGCTAGCTATTTAATAAGCAAGAGTTATTCTAGGTACATTATAGAGGTTAGTAGCTTTTCGAATACTTATCTTTTAGGATGATTAAACTACTTCTATAGCTAGGATAATCCGGGCTTCGCTAGTATAAATCTATATAATTTATTATAGAGAAATCGCGTGTCTTAGATAGTAGGTATAGAAGTAGAGAAAAGTAGCCCGCTCGGTAATATAGCTCGCTTAGTAATAAACTACGTTATAAGAAGTTATAGATAAATAAGAAGTAGAGATTATCTATAGATTTTCTTATTACCTTTAAATCTAAGGATTAGTTAAAGTTATAAATAAGACTTTTAAGACTTATCTATTAGCTATTATAGAGAAAGTAAATTACTAAAGTTATTAATACTAACGTAGTTTATTAGAACTCTATATACCTTTCTACTTCTCTACTACTTTAAAATATAATTAAATAACTATAATATATAAATTTAACTAAAACTACTAAGAATCTAATAAACTAGATATATCTATATCTACTTAATAAGTTCGTATATTATAACTAGCTTTTTATAAGTACTATAGTATCTACTAGTTAATTACTCTACCTTCTAATTACCTCTCTCTATATATATATTATATTAAACCTACTTATCTATATCTTTCTATACTAGAATATTCTATATATCCTCTATAGTAAGTATATCGCCTTAATATATATAAGTCTTTCTAGCTCTATAACGTTTACTAAGAGCTTTATTTACTACTCGAAGTATATATACCTTAGCTATTAAAAGAGTTAATTTATAAGCTAATTACTCTATATCTTTCGCTAATATAATAACTGTCTAGAAAATTAGTATTAGTAAGCTTTCTTAGTAACTAGTAATCTAGTTCTTTATAAGAGTTGTTTATAAAAGAGCTTTAGTAGAGTTATAAGGAGTCTAAGAGACCTAAGAGTCAGCGTTAATAGAGAGGAGCCTAGTAGAGGTTAGCGTCTATAACTTTATATTAAGCTTTAAAATTATAGCCTATAGATTAAAAGGTACTAAGCTAGCTCTATAGAATCTAGCTTAAGCGTTTTAGACTATTATTAATTCTATATAGACTACTTTAAAGGTAAGAAAGAACTTAACCTTTATAATATAGTTAATATAAACTTTAATAAAAGTCTTAATTTATCGACTATATACTTGTTTTAAGATACTAAAACATCTAACATCGAGTAGCTAGGTTAAATGAGAAGAGTAAGGAGGTAGTCTAAGAGTAATAATATTATATATCTTATAGTACTCTTAGAATTCAGCTAATTTATAACTCTTATATCTATTAAGGATAAGTATTTAATATAGACCCTTTACTTAAGTAGAAGTATACTTATTAAAGTGCTTAAGCTATTCTAGATCTATCTTATTATTTATCTAGCTGTTGCTTATTAGTTTAATAACCTAGTTATATAGAAGGCTGCCCTTAGTATACTAATTCGTAAGATAATTCTTCTCTTAAACTATTAAAAATAGAGGAATAATCTCACCTTTACTATTAATATAAGCAATTGTAGTAGCCTATTCTCGATTACCTAGCTAAACTGCCTTACCTCTACCACGTCGATCTACATGTGTAACAACTATAGAAGGAGCGATCATACCTATTATAAAGCTGGTCTCGTCGAAATTCTAAAAATCGTAGTCTAGAATACTATATTTTACCCTTATATTCTCTACTAGTCGAAACCATGTACTAATAAGCTTAGGATCTTCGCATAAGGCTCTTTAGAAGTCGTAAACGCGATTAAAACATGTCTTTAATACTAGTTGTTGTTATATAAATCGATGCGCCTAGAGCTTCCTAACATGTCTCCTCCCTCACGATTTAAGAATAAAATTCGCCATATCTTTAACGCTAGCAAGCTAGGGCATAAACCCTCTTATATCTAAATCAAGTATATATCGAATAATAACATCCTCCTCTAACTTAGTTAATTTAAGTGATTTGGGCTAGTAGTCGCTACGAGGAGATATGCTGTTTATTCGATCACGGAGTGTACTTTCGGTAACATTGTAAAGTTTTATAGCGCGTCTACGACTTAATTTTTTTGTAGATCGAATAGGTTCGATTGCTATATTGATTCGTGCTTCTTGATCTTGAATTCGTATTGTCGCTGTAGAGAAAACGCGTGTTAGAGTAATAAGGTAGGAAAATGGGGAAAAGTGCGCGGCATGCTGATATGCGCGGCGCACTGATAAACCACGTTATATAATAGTTAAATTAAAAAATTATTTTATAAAGTCTATATAATTAGTTAATTCATTAAATAATTAACTAATTATAGACTTTTCAGATAAACTACAATAGAACGGATTCCAGAATAATTTATTTCATAGTCAGGACTAAGAGAACACATCAACTGAGCTATCCGTTCCTTGTTTAAGAGAACTGACTTACTCGAGTTGTATAGCGTGAGTAAGAGACGAGAAGGTCAAGCATGAATTGAAAGATTGGAGCTCTATTCGTAGCTAAACAATAGTAATGTATCAGGAATATAGAAAAACTAGGAAGTTGAAGAGACCAATCTAGAATTGGTAAAGTTAGAAGTAAAAACATTATTTTTACTATTCTTGTAATGTCTTTTCAATAAAAAAGATGCCCGAGGAAGAAAGATAAATAAATGAGACAAAGAAACGACCTAGTAGTATTCTTTCTATATCTATAAGACACCTCTAGTAAAAGTCTTTTATGAAAAACAATTTCCAATTTAGTTAGAGGAATTAGGATAGAAGACAAAGTGTTATGAGGACATTAACCCCAAAAGCAAATGTATTACTCTTTCAAGGCCAGTAGAAAGCGGCGCGCAAAATTGCTCTTCAAACTACAAGCCATATTTAAGATTGTCGGAAGAACTCACGATGAGTGTTTCATAAGCTATTTAAAACTCGGGGTCGTCTTTTATGTATGGGAAACTCAATCACTTATTTTTTTCAACGACTTCGAAGAAATTCAAGGTTTTGGAGGTGCAATATCATTCAAATTCCTCCCAGCAGCAAGCCATAAATGGCGGGGTATCACCCAAACTAGCTCCCGCAAGACAAACAAGCACCAGCGAACAACCAACAGCGCCCAAAGCACTCCCCCAAGCCCAAAAAATCGTAGTTCTGTGGTGGCTGGCCACTTCATCACCAATTCAACCAGAAAACCCACCCAAAACACCACCAGAAGCCGCACCGCCAGAAACAAACGGAACAGCTCCAAGAGCCAAAGCGGACGAAGGAGGGCCAGCAAAAGGAGGACCATTTGTGCCAGCGGCACGGGTGATGCTTCCATTTTCGACAGAAGCTTCAACCACGAGCATACCGCCCGTGGCGATAAGCTCCTCCAGGAACCGAGAGACGTCGCGACCCCCCCAATTGATGATGCGGAGGGGGCTGCGGGCGGGGTTGGTGAAATGAAGCTCGCAAGACAGCAAGCGGAGAGAGTTGTTGGCTTTCCACTGCGATCAGAATTATTCATTAGTACTGTGGCATTTCAATTTTAAAAAGATGGAAAAAAAGAGCAGATTGCGAGGCTAAGGGGGTAAACGTACGCTTTGGGCAATAAATGCGTTGCTCGCAAAGAGGACGCAAAGTTTTCTGACCTCTTGGGCCGTTGTAGTTCCAAGCGCACCACCGCAAGGGACATACGCGGTCATGGCCTGCTCGGGGACCAAGTTGTGGGGGGTGAGGAGGCGGAGACTAAGGGGGCGGTAGTGGGTTGGGCGAGGGGGAGCCGTCTCCTGGAAGTATTGGAGTCTCGGTTGGTTGTTGTGAGACATGGTGCTGTTTTAGGTTAGTTAGAATATGTTAGAGTACATTGAGAGTTGGGAAATGAGGGTATAAAAGGCTGATTTGGGCGCCTGAGGGTTCTGTTTTGATAAAATAGATCGAGGCAAGCGAAATATCGAGATTAGCAAAGAAAGAACGTACGCGAGAGGTGGGAGAAAAGAGCAATTGAGCGCAAATATAAGAGAAATGTCGCAGCGAGTGAGGAAAAGGGGGTGGGAGGTGAAAAAGCTGTTGACGACAAGGAAGGAAACAAGGGTTGAGTTGAGGAAGATGCACTTAAAGCACAGTGGCTGAGAGGAACAACCCTTCTCCGATCCCGTGGCACTAAACTGCAAATGAAAATTGTTTAGTTCTTACACTCAAACGTGCTGAGCCAATAGAAAGGTAGAATCGGTTGCACTTACTATTTTTATGGGGGGGTGGTGTAATTAAGCGAGAGCTTCAGACAGTGAATACAAAGACTTTCTTGCACTGAAAAAAAAACATCTGCAGGTCATTTGGTGAATTAATCTATTAATACAAGTATCCTTTACGCTACTTTTGCAAGTATTGTTGAACAATTAATTTCTTCTTTTAGACTAGGGCAATTGAAAAACGGGATGGATGTTACTTTTGTAACTATAAGTTGAACGTCTCTTTCAAAAGAACAGTTATGAATATAAATTACACGAATAGTAAGAAGAAACTAGATAATTTGAATCGCATTGCGATTTTATAACGAAAATTATCAATTATTTTAACTATTAAAATGAGTTCATTTCTCTTGATAATTACTATATCACGATTATATAACGAATGATCAAATAATAAGAGGAAGAAGCCAATTCTAATATCAGCTTAGTAGATTAAAAACCATCTAGGTATACTATTGTTTTATAGTATTAACTTATTATATTACTCTTTTAGACAATCTAGTAGCAAGTCTAATAAACTTAATAACTAGGAAAAATTACCCTATATTATATAGAGTAACTAAATTAATGGAATTAAGGTACTTAACTTAATATTAACTTAAGTATTAAATATAAAACTAGCCATAGAGTAAGTGTTATACTATTAAGTAATTGTAATTACTAACTAGAGTAACTAAGTGAATTAATTGAAGTTATAGAGTCGATAAATATATAAGACAAAATTCAAAGCTAGTCCTTTAATAAGTTTCGTTATCAAATTCCATGTTTAATCAAATTTAGCGTAATAAGAATAATTAAATTAAGTTCCCGGCTTTCTAGAGTAGTAAGCAGGTACTCTTTTATCTCGTTAAACAATTCTTTAAATTATTAAGTAATAACCTTTTAAACAATCTAGTTAGTTACATAGACTTTAGACTAACATTATATTTCCATTAAGTTTGTAGTAAAACTAGGTGTGTATCTAAACAAAATTAGTCAATTCCATAATTGGTGAATAAAATATTGTGGAACTAGATATTGAACTCGGCATTAGCCGGTACGTGGAAATCCATGGACAGCTATGCCGTAGAAGATTCCTGTTCAACTTTGAATTCTACAAAAAGTTCCAGCCTAGAGTATAGTTTTTATACAAGGTTCCAAAAAATCCGACTACCGTAAAGGAAACCCATGCTAAGTGGGTAAATACTTGTTGTGATCCAGTAGTTTTACCTGGGGTTGACCCACTTCTATCATCTTTCAGCATCGAGATCAGGTGTACACGTTCCGTAGAATTATCTCAGTTTCCAAAAATGTGAAGTGGGGAAGACCGGACTGATCTTTCGTTTACCGGCATAGGTCTGGTTTTGGAATCTTCCACTCGACCCCTGGAACTTGGTGTTTATCGCGCATTGTTTCCCTCGCCCTATCGGGCAAGGGCCAGTTTATAAGCGAGTGAAGGGTTGAGTGTTGTAATTAAGGAGAAGGTTCTCCTGTAATTCGTGCATTACTTCTTCAAAGCAAGCATGGAGAAATTCCGTTTCGATCAGTTTGATTACAAGCCGGCATGAAGACCTGAATCAAAACGAAACATTGAAAACCACACCTTTAGGGTCTCAAACATAGATTGGCCATGTAATTGCTAGAAGTATCACGGTGCTTGGACTGGAAACGGGTAATGACCATGGAAATATATCGCTTCACTGCCAAACCTCCTCATGACCCTATATAATGAGAACGACACCTCCTTTTAAAATGCCACACTCCACCTTCAATCCTCGGGACGCCCAGCACCAGCACACTCCAGTTTAAGGAACCAGAGTCTAACACTTTCCCTTCAATATTTGAAAATCCTCTTCAAAATGGACAAGTCCCAAGAGCCCTCTATTGAAACCCAGTTGACTCCCAACGAGGTGAAGCATACCACCACATGCAAATGCAACAAGTTCAACCACATCCTCCTACACTTCACATGCCGCGTCCGAAAACAACGCAAAGTCTTCACGGGATTTGACATTTTCGAGCTTCCCAACGTTCCTGAGGGTGAACACGTTGACCTCCGACCAATTATCGTCGAACTCGTCAGAACACACTATGAGAGTAAGGTCGATGTGCCTTACAAGAATGATTAGTTCCGTTGGGACATTCTTGAGGCTTACCTTGTGTTGAACATACGAGCAGCCGGAATGCAACTCATGGAAGGCTCCTTTTTTGAAGGTACAGTCGGTCTCCACTGCTAATCGACACTCGGACATAAAACGCGAACTTTTCTTTACGCGACTTCCTACCTTCCTACAACAACACTAAAAAATGCTACCTATATGTACTCCTATGAGAGCTATTTCTAGGAACATGTTCCTAATAAGTAACTCACTTCTTATGAAAGAGGGAAAATAGTAGGGATGGTAATAGGGGGGTTAACAGACACTAACATTATAACGCGTATAAATTACCCCCGCACCACCGTTATTAGTACTATCTCCTAAGACTTATAACACAACGATAGCGCTAATCTAGATAAAGGGAATAGGAGGAAGTTATATACATTTACTAACGAACGACATATCCTACGCTATGTACGCTAGAACCTAAAGAGCACCTACGAAGAAGTAGAGAAGGACTGTGCGCTAGATTGTTCTACTACTACTATTAAGTGTATTCTTAAAGAGTATAGAATCGAGAACTAGCGCGCGTGCTACTGCCCCTCACTCACAGAAACGAATACAGCTAAAAGACTTACTTAGTGCCTAAGGAATAGAAACATAAAGGTAGAGGAATAGGGTATGTATATATAGAGCGATAAGTGTTTAGTAGAGCAGGGGAAGGGTAAAAGAGACGAGTAGGTATTCTGTTCTTCGTAGGATAATAAATAGGTAAGAGACATAGTATAAACCTACAATTATAAGAAGAACATAAAGGTTATAGTCTAGAGATACCTTTAGGACCTTAGGAGAACGAATCTATATATTATAGATAGAGATTTTAAGTTAGTAAAGTATAGGTATAGTACTAAAAGCTATCTCAAGGTCCTTAACGCGGAAGTAGCTCTAACATACGAGTCTTTAGACCCTGGGTATATGTTTATATAGGACAATATATCTATACATACTACTAGAAAGGTTAAAGAGTGGTTTACTAAACAAGGGATTGAAATAGTAAAGAACTAGCCTCCTTACTCTCCTAACCTTAACACTATTAAGTATATCTAGTAGATACTTAAGAAGAGGGTCTTTAATATTTTCTCTAATATAGCTAAGGATACTTCTACTAGTGAATATTCAAGACAAAGGCTTGAAAGTGCTCTATAAGTAGTGTGGGATACTCTAGATAAGTCTAGTTTTAATGTTTTATATTAAAGTATACCCTCTAGAATAGAAGCCTGTATTGTAGCAGATAGGTAGCATATAAAGTACTAGCTTTTAAGCTACTTTTATTTTTAATTCCTAGTAGTACGAAATGAAGCCCTAGCTCCTGTCTATCTATATATGTAATTACTATCTAATTCCTATATAAATTGATGTTGTAGTAAACAAAAGAGTAGTTGAGATTTTAATAGAGTGCGGGGTAAAAAAAAAAGTGTCGATTAGCAGTGGCCTAGTACTGTAGCAACCGAATCCCCATTTACTACAAGGACGAGGAGAGAAGCAAAGGTTTTCGATGGAAGGATCAGCAAACTATGGTTCGGTTGAGGGCTTTGGCGTCATCGGAGGGGATGGGATACTTGAGTGTATCGTTGGACTGCGACTCTATAGTTGCGCTTTGATGAGATTCGGTTTCTTTACATTTCTAGTAGTCTAGGAGAAAATAGAACATTAAATTTCCAAACGAAAGAGTCCCTTTAGTCGTAAGTTTAGAGGATATAAGTTCAAGAGAACGCTATATCTCGTGCATGCTGGAACATAGGAAACAACATCTATCATTCAAAAACTCCAAGCCAAGAGTATTCCAGGGGAAGTACACAAGGCGAATCACGTGCTCCCTTCAACTCACCGGGACCCCCACCCCGGGGCTCATTTCTCGATGTGACCCCTGTGGCAAATTTCAACAAACGATGAGAATTATTTACTTCAGGGGATTCTGGTCTTCCAAACCATTCAACCTGACCCTTGAGATTCTCAACTTTCAACGGTCACGTGTTTCTCGTCCATTCCACTTTCACCCCCCTGAATTCAACAAGCAATGGAAGTTGTCAATTTTTTTAGACCAAAGAAAAATTTGACATCTTTCATAAACTCCTGTTCCCTTGCTTGGCCACCGTGGGTAACCTTTGATTCAATCATCGGGCTTGGACTTTTGGCACATAGAAGGGAGAAGGGAAGGCACGAGTCCCCAACTTGCTTTTAGGTCAAACCCACGAGCAGCCCCGGGTTCCGTCTTGCACCAACTCTTTGAAGTCGTTCCTTTCCTGGCATGAACTTGGAAGACAGGACTTGCGTTTGGAGGGAGAAGACTTCTAACAGTTCCG
Source organism: Hymenoscyphus scutula (assembly GCA_001399465.1). Taxonomy (NCBI): domain Eukaryota; kingdom Fungi; phylum Ascomycota; class Leotiomycetes; order Helotiales; family Helotiaceae; genus Hymenoscyphus; species Hymenoscyphus scutula. The sequence continues at coordinate 46,814 of LKTO01000302.1, read as the reverse complement.
GTTGTACTCACTTTCTGCTACAGAACTTTCATCAGCATGTTTAGCCAAATTTGTCGCACTTGTGTACAAACCCGCCTGTTCTGTCTCCTCAGTATTGATTCTTCCAATTTGCATTTTTCCTACACTACCCTTCAAGAACTGATAGCGGCCATATGTCTACGTTTGATTCTCATCGGTACCTTACCCACTGGATGCGAAACTCCACTCCCAAAACCATTCAACGTGAAGTCTTCTTTCATGTCCTTCCCATCCTTCAATATCTCGCAGTCAAACAGGCTTATAAACAAAGCCGTCGTCAGCATTATCTGACGTTTCGCAAAGTGTCTCCCAGGGCATTGTCTTGGGCCACCACCATACGGGATCCACGATCCTTCGAGGTCTTTCGTCGAGAAAGTTGGAGAGTCCGCAGATTCGGGGGGCTTTGTATCACCAGTCGGATTTTTGGAGGCATATTTTAGAAATCGTCCAACCCAGAATTCGTCCACGTGATGTTCATTATTGAGGCCAGTGTTCCAGGCTTGGGCGTCCATGTGTGCAACTGTTGTCGGTGTGACGATGACCTTTCGTTTTGGAATGATCCAGTTCCCGATCTTCATTTCGACCCTGTCTGTCATTCGAATGATGTAGAAGTGCATTCTGAGGCGGAGGGTTTCAGCATAAACAGCTTGGAGAACTGGCAGACGAAGGAGTTGATCGATGTCGAATTCTAGGTGGCCGTCTGCACTCTTGGTCGCACAGCTATCAACCTCCGCCCTCACGGTGGCGAGCAGTTCAGGGTCGCGATATAGATTGAAGACGTTCCAGGATGTCGAGGCGATGGAATTTCTAGCTCTGAAAGATTGGTCAGTACAGTTGTTTCATAAATCCCCAAACATAACCTACGCCCAGATCGCTCCAAAGTCTCCGGATGCAATAGCAGCATGGTCAAAACCGTCCATTTCAAGAAACATTTTATGCCTCTCTCGGAAGAAGCTGCTTCCCCAGAATGGGTCGTCGCCGTTAGAATCCACGGTTGAGTCACTAAACTTGTCTCTTGCATGTTTCTGCCAAACTTGAACGGCATTCAAAACCCGTTTTCGAACCGCATGTGCTCTTGGGGCGAGAAACCAAGGAATTCCTATGAAATAAATCAGCATATAATATCAAATATTATGCAATTATTGCAGTGACTGACCTTGAAGGTAAGTCTGCAAGTTTCGATCAAAATCCCAGTAGTCTTTCAAAAATCCCGGATTCAACTTTAACAGATACGGGCCGCAAAGAGCAGTGATAATTGAGACGGTGGCTTCGTCCCCAACCACCTTTATCAAATCATCATGATATTGCCAATCCGATCCATTGCGATCATGCAGAGTATGTAATTGCTGGGTGACATTTTTTGCAAACCTATTCCAGAGTGGCGAAAGACCTTTTCCTTCCAAAAACGATACCAATGACTGGTGCACCAGGTAGTCAATACGATTTCTTGCTTCTACCTTGCTATCGGGGTAAGGCACATGACCACCACCTGAATCGTCGTTCTCGTAAGTTTTCGTTGCCTTGGCTGGTAAACCGAAAGCATATTCAAGTGCGAATTTGACAAAGGGAATTGATGTGCACGATCCAGAGTTTTTGAACAATGCTCTCACGTTTTCTGGTCCACGAAGGATGTAGAACTCTTGGTGCAGGATTTTGACACGAGCGGGGTGCACGCTTTGGAAAAAATTGCTGTGCCGAGTTAGTCGCGGAAGAAGACTGGCTACAGGTAGTAATCGGTGTGATATGTGCTTACTCTCTGTTCAAAACAAGACCTATCGGGTTCCAAATATATGAGAGGGGTAGACTGCCCAATAAGGGGAAGACGTAGGGGAATGTCTTGGGGGCTTCAACGGTTGCAGCATCACTGTTCTTGTCGTTTTGCGATATAAAATTGCGCTTTCTGATATTGTACCGAAGCCAAAGTGCAGCTATGAGGAGAATTGAAATCGCCCCCAGGTGTGCGGTTTCAATCTGCCTCGGGAAAACGTCGAACAACATAGTGTCGTTAGATTAATCAATTCATTATCAATGGAGCTTCGTGTGATGAGAGAGAACGATCGAAGATGGTAAACAAAGAAACAAATGGATTATCTCCAGCTTACTGCAAGAGAAGACCGTTCGCAGTTGTAAGCAGGTGGTGAGGTGGTGAATGAAGTTCCAGCCTTGCGAACCAGATTGCTGTTCTCCTATTGGAGTATGCATGTCAGCGGTACACCAATAAACCTAAAGGGGATAGAAAAGCGGGGCGGGTGATCGATGGTTGGTTGGAGAAATTCCCCCTTCTCAACACATTGTACAATTGATATCGTCTTACGATGGGGCGGAAACAATCCCATCAAACAATGCCTTACAGAATGGCGGACCAGTCAACTACCGATACATATGGTGCAATTGTGTTGGCTGCTATTTTAGGCGATATTTGCACCAATATATGCCAGTGGCACGTCTGCGCCGTCTAAGTAAGCAGCCGTCTTTGTTGTCATTAATCAAAACCACTTAAATCAATCTGTTCCGCCTGTTGGTGTTACATCTGCCACACTTCTACTTACCTATCTCCAGAGGCTGCGGCCGCTGCAGCTGAGGTACAATGTCGAAACTTGGGGGCTACTTTTGAAGCGAGGCTATGCGCTGAATGCAACCACCATTTTACGAAATTAATGTTTTCGCGGGACAGAATTGGTTAAACATTTATATAATCTTACCTCATCCCGTCCTTGAATTTTTCCAGCATTTTCAGACCACTTCATGCCCTAGACCTTTTGCGTGGAAAAAATCATGGCAGCTTCTCTCAATCCCCAACAAGCCAAAGCCCTCATTGAGTCGTCCGGCCGGATTCACATACACGACTTCAGAGTTGGTAAACCCCAAACATAAGTCAAAAGTTATGCTAATCTGAACCTAGGTTCTGATCGGAGTGCTAACAGGCTTTGCTCTCGGCTGTTTCCTCATTCGAACTGCAATTCGCCTCACTTATCAGAAACAGTTACGTATCGACGATGCGTTTCTAATATTTGCAGCCTGCTCTCTATGCGCCGCTACTGGGATACTCTACAACATTTGCTATTTCCTCTACCTACACACCGCCACTCTACTCGAGCCTCAACTCCTCCCTTACCTCCTGGAAGATTTCAGTGAGCTTCTCAATCTCCAGAAGCAAGCCTATCCTTTTCTTCTTCTGATATGGACCACAACCTTTGCCGTCAAGGGGTGCTTCTTGGCCTTCATGCGTCCGCTTGTGTGGCATATATCAGTGGGAATGAATAGGTATTATTGGCTTGTAGTGGTTTTTTGTGCCATCTCTTGGGCGTTTGTCGAAGCGATGCCATTTATTATATGTCCATATTTTGGAGCAGATGCAAGTAAGTACCACTCTACTGTTAGAATTTACCCCTTGCCTGACCTTAGTCTAGTACAATGCTTTACCTCAACTGTTGATCAAAAAAAGACATACGCACTTACTATCCTGGTTACGATCCTTGACCTACTCTCCGACATAATGGGTAAGTCTTCCTTCACTATTAATACCACTCAAGTCGAAAGCTAACTTTATTCCAGTCGTCAGTATCCCCATCATTGTGCTCAGACACTCCCTCCTCAGCCGCTCAACGAAATTCGGACTAGCAATCTTCCTCTGCCTCTCAATTTTCATGGCCATCTGCGCAATCATCAGACTCGCCGGGTACCATTACCACGGCCTCGAGGACGATACCTGGCAATTCCTATGGCAACACGTTGAAGGAGCTATATCTGTGATGATGGCATCCATCACAGCTTTCCGGACCCTATTCGTCAAGCAAACGAATAACTCCGAGGAGAACACCTCACCACATAATCCAGTGGAGAGTCTATTCTGGCATAGAGTCTTCAAACGATTTCAGGCACTCGCTCGAGCCAAACCGTCGGGTGAGAAACCTGGTTCGATATCGCGAAACGAGGGTTCGGCTCTGAAAATGCCTAAATTGCCGTCTCCGGTTTTTACTGGTATGAGAAGCTTCATTTGGAGGAATAATAGGACTCAAGGTGGTGGTGAGACGTTTGCTACTTTGAATTCGGTGGGTGATGGTGATGAGGCAGATTATCACGCTGCACTCATGGAGCAGGAACGGGGGAGTAACAGGAAGACTTCTTCTCGTGATCTGTCGTCGTATACACGATCTTCAAGAGGACACTCTTGAGTCATGGGGCTTTCTTGTTGTACCCACTAGCGATTTTAGCGATTTGTTGTGGAATCTAGACTAGTTGAAGTCCAAAATATCTATAGATTCAGGTAGAGATTTCGTCTCTGTAAAAAGTTTCCTCGAAGTATACCTTACTTTAATTTCAAGTCATATCAAGTCCGAGATAAAGGGGGAGATATCTTCAGTGCTAAATTCTGCCCAAGCTTGAGCGGTAGACTTAGATACGAGCACGATCTTACTCTACTGGTCTATAAACGCATCACTTTATACAAGTGAACATACTGTTACACAATTGATACTCTAGTTTGTACCCACTCTGAGTGCGCGTTTCTAGTACATTTGAAATTTAGAAGTTCAAAAAGTAAGAATGCTATTATGAAATTAATACATTAGCTATATTTCCGAGGTTTTCTAACCAGGAAATACTAAGTATGAGTCGTATGTACCCTCCGAACGCTTTCTCCGTGTTTACGGGGTTCAATAGATTGTATGAATTACCTTAACATTTAATCTCAAGAAGGCTGGGATTGTCAAATCAAAGGTTTCAAGGCTAAAAATCTATTACAGACAGGGCAAATAAGATTATATAATCAGCTACATTTTTCTAAAAGTTGAAAGTATGATAAGTAAATACATTCCCCGCCTCTTCGAATAAAACAAAATCTAACGTCCAAACCTTTTACCCCCTCTCAAGAACAAGTTTTTTGAGTCTCTCGGGTCATTCAATGTAAATTCTACCCACGCATCCTTACGGGCAAAAAGATGTTTCCCCTCAAGAAACTAATTGTCTCTCTTCGAAAGTTTACCCTACTTCTCTTAGCCAACATAATCCAAATTCGGGTATTTAATTGCGATTTATACCTTGCGATAGTGTGACGGACCTGCTGTAGCGGGAATCCATGTATGATGCTTACAAAGTTCTTTGATCATCTTTGCCCAATAACAAGGATAATCCTTTGCCTGTGGCGTGGTTGGGTAGTCTGTATTGTCTTTGCCTTTACGCAACATCTGCTGGAAGGTCATATCGTCTGCAAAAGCAGGGACGTGTTTACCTTTCGGGTTTTGGCCTGGTGATTTTTGATCAGCTACATTGTATTCCATCTTCGCATGACGAATGGCTTATCATACCTGTAATTTGCATCTAGGACATGCCATTCTTTCCTCTTGAGCGGCATAAATACAACTCCATGGGAAGTATACGCAGTTGAACTTGGCGATGGATTCTCCTACCTTATTCATACAACGGAAGGTAATGTCCGACAATTTCATAATTTCCAGATGGCATTCGCTTTTCCCGTCGGGCTAATCGTAAGTAGTCCTGGTTAGATTTGATTAAATAGCAGAGACAGGGTTCACAAACATGTCTGATGAAGCAATCGTTGCAAGAAGTGCCCATACTAATCGTTCCCGTATGACACCCAGTTTTATTGGCGCATTTGAAGTTTTCGTACTCTTGACGTGGCCATGCTTCCCTAGGGATACATGTTAATACTAATCCGTCCTCGTAGTCACCGGGGGCTCGGAGAGGCTATTTATATAATTAGAAATTAGTGGGACAGTTGTGTCAATACCACCCACCTTTGCATAGCATTCTTGACAGGACGTTTCAGCGCCGTGCCTGGCTGAATTTGTGCATTGAAGACTGAAGGAGAAGAAACAGCGTATTTCTACATGTTCCTTGCCTTTGGACTCCGTGATTGCTCCAGAAGACATTGTTCCTTCTTTTTATTCATTTTTGATCTTTGGTTCAACTGGATATGACATCCTTTTGAGAATGTGTGTCGTTGGAAGATAATTATATTTCTTAGGGAATGAAATTTGGTGTATGTTAGGGATACAGATTCATATCAGTAGGGTCATTAATGAGGTGAGTTTCCCCCAAGAATATATACCTTCGCAGCTGTGCCTCTATGACAGTTTCCTTTATTGAAATTGTTGGCAGAACATCTGTTGCGAATGATATACCAACCAACACAACTCAGTACCACAAAGAGAGCACCGCGGCACAACATACCAGTTACTGAATTGTTTTTTTATCAATCAGGGTCACACCACCTTCATCCTGAAGACAAAGAACTTGTCGAGTATATTTTCGCATTCGTTTTTCAGTGAAGGAAAACTGTTGGGGTTGAATTGTGGTTGGTGGAGGAGAGGGACCTCGAACATGTGAGGATTATAAACTTAATAGCGTTCCACGTATGCCCTGGAGGCTCTACTGTTGGAGACTAGCTTGCATTTTTCGTATGCGAGTCTGAAGTGCTTGGTAGAACCACGATTGCCCTTGGATCTTTCTGAATTAGAGACGGTTCGATTGTTATAAGATTGGGAACTGTAGAGTACTACCTTTGTTAAAAAATAACTACTCCGATGAAAAGATACAGCACAGAGACTAATTTGTGTGTTTAAGATCTTTGCAGACGGTCGTTCCTTTCTACATGCTTTCACCAGGTAGACCTAGGAACCATCTTAGACGGACCTAATGTCAGCCATCAAAGAAGTTTACCTTAGCCCGAATAGACCATAAAGCCCTCCTTTGAGATTTCCTGTCCTTTTTCGTGGCGATGTTTGGTTGGTGCCTTGGGTCATTTTCTCCTCGGGGGCAAACTCTATGCCGACAAAGCTCTTGCATGCGAACAGGAATGAATCAGAAAGCCGGAAATCTTCTGTGCCTTTCGGATTGGATATATAGACTTATGAGATGTAAACCAATCCCATTCATGGGCTTTGAACACGAGCAGCGAGCTGTCACTGGAGGAGGAGGGTTCAAGCTCAAAAGATAGGATAGCTCCTTTCTCAAGAGCAGTGAGACCTTTCTATGTGTAAAACCCTCTCGTCCTTAACTCTGGAATAAGCAAATAAACAACATCTGTATAGCTCTCCGGATTAACGAGATCCGTCATGTTGAAGCTATCCAAATCAGTGACCTAAAGATTACTCAAGTCCTTCGGGCTCTGTGACTAAGCGATGATGTCACGTTTTGTGGGGTGTATCACGTTTTATTTCAAAGAGTTACTAGGTAGGGCAGGAGCAAACCTCACTAGTATTCTATATATGTAAGCGGGATCCTAGGCCTCACCCCAGCCATCTCTTCTGCATAATATTCCATTACTCACTACATTTCATCATCCTCTTGCACTCAACGGCTGTTTCATACAGAGTCGGAGCCGAAAAGCTGAGATAAAATCATAGTCGAATATATCCTCAGTATACATATCAATCAGCCCGGTTTCCCAAAGCCGGTCCTGAAGGCAATCCTTTCAATGTAGGTGGAGGCGTGATGACGCCTAATTCAGGTTAGGTACAAGCTAACCTGAAGCTACTCAAGTTGTTTGTTCCGTACGTTCTCTTCTACACATGAAACCTTTAAAACAGAAAGCACCTGGAAGGTAGAAACGACTATGGCTAGATGGATGCGCAGACTTGTCAGCTGGATTTTCCCCGATAACAACGAAATACTTGAAGAGAGGCAGAGCCTACTTTCACACCCCCGCCATCAACAAACCTCCCCCGTCTTTGCACACCCAGTTCCAGCCTCCGGAACCGACCGAAAAATCAGACTAGAGCTCGTAGCAATGACCGAGCTACAACAACTGCGAGGTCAAAAGACTCTCGAATATTACACGGTTCTGGAAACCCAGGAATGGATTAGGGACTTCCTCGAACGCCATTCATCCTATACACCGGAAGAACGAGACGAGATTAGTCGTGCTTGGCAACTTGATGGAATGGCCCTGGCATATAACTCGGAAGAGTATCTGGCACATACCTCCAGGAAGTGGCCATGTGTTGCTGGGGGACTGGATGTTTTCATAAACCGGGAAACGGGGTACTTGGTAAGTTACGCGAGACTGCTCGGATATTTTTATAATGTACATACTGGCATATATCGTCTCGTCGAGTGGTGGAGCGAGCTTGGAGAATGTAATCAGGAAGTACTGTAGAAAAGAGTTGCCATTCCTCGTCATCTCGCGACCTTGTATTACGTGACATCCAAGCATTATTTGGAAGACCTCCAGGGCCCTAGGGGCATGCTAGAAGTGGCAGCGAAGGTACTACCCCATAGACAGTAAAAGTAGTAGTAGAATAGTTAATATCTACCCTCATTAACTTATGTTGGTTGGATAATTCTGGTAAATTGTCTTAAAACCCTAGAACAATTAAAGACAATCAACCTAGCTTGTTAGAGTAATTGACCTTAGTTTGCCTATTAAATAAGGACAACGAACTATGTAGGCAGGCACGAACCTCTTTAATATTTACTCCCGCTGTTAATATAGATAGAACAGGTAGCCTAGGACGCCTCTTTAAGACTTTCTTTACACAACCTCTATTAGAATATTTAAGAGGCGATTATAGAATCACATTACAAGCGACTCGGAACAGGCGGGGGTAGTCCGGGCCGAATGTCTCTGGGCCTTTCCCAGTCACGTGCCAGGGAATCTTCCTTGAAGAAAGGTTTTTTCTGAATATCTCTATTCTTATGAAGTCTAATCTTATATTATTATATACATACTAAGCAAGTAGTATAGCTCAGCGTATATATTTAAGATCCATATATTAATATTGATATTTAAGTAGTTCTTTATTTATAGATTATTTACTTAAGTACTTTATGAAAATTTTCAATGAACTCTACGTTAATTGATTCATTAGTTAAATCATTCTAAATCAACCGAAAGCTGACTTTGAATGAAAAGTAATCAAAATTCCAATTAATTCGTTGCCCAATATTTGATCTCTCAGTACTTTCTTTAGAATGTCTGTAATAACCCTTCGCATCAAGAGACTTCCACGGATTTTTCTTGCTTTGAATCAAACATTTACCTCGGGATACCGCTAGTCATCACATAGCTTTGTGCTCAAGTTACCTTGTGGTATCGCAATAGGTGCATTGCCTCAAAAAGGAGATTCGGTCTTTTGTTATTTTTTTCAAATTACAACTGAGCCTAGGTATGAAGTTGAACTATGAATTCGAACTACGAACCCACCCCCATTGCAGAGGCTTCCACATAAGGTGGTTCTTCTTTGTACACATCATACTTGTACGCGCTTCCTGCGTGGCCAGGGAGTAGATGTTTCTGTCCCTTGCCATATACCCTCTCACGAGCAGTCAAACCTTCCTCTATCTCCTGTGGGTAAAGCCCTCTCTTTCGTAACTCCGGGATAAGCAAATCAACAACATCTACATAGCTACCCGGCTGAACGATATTTGCAACATTAAAGCCATCCAAATCTGCAACCCGGAACCACCGTTCCATTTCATCTGCAACTGTACTCGGTGAACCCACTGTCAAAGGGCTCAATCCACCAGCCGAAAGATTAGCTCCCAAAGTCCTGGGTGTCTTCACAGTTCCTGCCTCGCGTTCTTTTTCAAGACTCGCAAGATGCGATGTGACGGTGTTGACTGACTTAGACTGTGATCCCGCAACTGGGTCATCGGGTCCTAGTTTTGACACATCGATACCTGTTACCCCGCTGAAGAATACCAATCCTCCGATATTGGAATTATGTTTTTCATACTCAGCTTTCTTCGTATATGCTTCTTCGTCTGTTCGACCAAGGAGCGGAGTAAAAGTCGCAAAGAATTTCACATCGTTTGCTTTTCGACCAGCTTTTTCAGCGAGTCGTCGTCCATTGTCGACTTTGACACGGAGAGCCTCGGGTGTGGGACCTGCGATGAAGATAGCTTCTGCATGCCGAGCTGCGAACTCGGAACCAGCTCTTGAATACCAGTTAGTCTTTGGAAAATCTTCACATCACCTGTCGACAGCTTACTGAGATGTGCCCGCTTGAAAGAGAAATGGTGTTCGTTGAGGACTTGGGTCAACCAAGTGGTGACTTTGTAACTTGTAGTACTTTCCATCGTGGTTGATTTCTCGAACTCTGGATGGATCCGTGTAGGTATCACTGTCAATGTCCTTTTTCACTGCATCGCTTGCCCAAGACCCTTCCCAGAGTCTGGTAAAATGTTCATCAGTGTGCAAATTTCGAATGGATTCTTTGGATTTTTCCAACTTACTTGTAGACAATTCTCAAATACTCATCAGCCCTTGCATATCTCTCATCATGTTCTGGTGGCGCATCCAGACCAATCGCTTTGAAGGCACTCTTCTTCCAGCTCGTCACTATATTCCACGCAAACCTCCCTTTCGTTAAATGGTCTAGAGTTGAAAATCTCTTGGCGAGTAACATTGGAGGTTCGAAGGAAGTAGAAGATGTGATTCCGAATGTGAGATTCTTGGTCACTGCTGCCATTGCTGATAATGGCTAGGCTCGTTAACGCTGCCACGAAAGAGGAAAATAACTTAATGCCCTACAATTACGGGATCGAGCATTGGCCATTGAACTGCTCTTTGGATACATGGATCGAGGCTTCCTTCGTATACATCGTAACCTCCGTATGTGTCAGTGAGAAAGAGGGCATTGAAGTTTCCACGTTCCTAGTGCTTTTTTAGTTTGTTTGGTTTTGGATTATCCGTCTCGACTCTTCTCCTGATTCTAATGGGCTTGCTTCTGTCTCGTGTTTTTTCTTGGAATGAGGGGCAAACTTACTAGTACTTTAGCTAGCTCGATCCAATACTCGAGTGTATGTTTCTGGTCGGAGTTGTCTACTGGATTCTGGCGGAGATGTGTCATTAGCTGTGTTGGACCTTTGTTGAAAACACAAGGGAAAGTTCTTACTTTCCACTGCCCTATTGACGTGCTTCCTACTGCGGGTGTGTTGAATGCATTCAGCAAGATTTGCCTTTTGGGTGAGAAGCTCGTATCATCTTGGGCTGCCATTTCTATTTTTGGTTTCTGGGAATGCTGAAACTTCAAAAGGAGGAACAGAAGGGCTAAGATCAAGACTTTATTCTCAAGTCTCCTCATCCTGTTCCCCATCCTTGCCATCAAACTTCTAGCGGGTACTTACTTTACATCCCTTGCTTTTATTTGTCTACGAGTCTCCACGCTCTGTTCCCTCCTAGCGGTACGACTTGCACTCATCTGGTTAGTCCTATTATCAATTTGAACTTCCTCGTCCACCATTTCACCACTTTGAAATCGAATTGATATATTTTGTGGGTTATCGGATTATGGATTCAATAAACGCGAGTTCACGATATCTTGATCCACTTTTGGGATGTCGTGATATACCCATGACAATTGGTGATCAGGGTCTTTTGCGGCACCAACAAATTGGATAGCTTCAGTTTACAGTGCCACAGATTCGGGGTTGTAAAACAGAGATCAAAACAAGCATGATCATAGAGTTCAACTATTTTTGAGCCTCGCTAATCTCAAGTCAATACTACCATTACTTTCGACTTTTGACTGTCTCTCGCGATATTTTTTATAAAAGATAACTGTCATACCCGAATCGAGAAATATGCCTACAGAAAAGGTGTTCCAGCCAGGTAATAGAAGTGGAGGTAAATTTCCAACCCTCTGGGAGCCCGATTAGGAGGTTCCAGAAAGGGAGGCGGGGGGAAAATGAACCCGAAAAAATTACTAGATCTCGCAGGAGTTATCAAGTTCTCAGTGCAAAGGTGGGGTTGCGATTGAGATGCAATCGCTGCTAATATGGCGTTATGATGTAACTTTCAAAGACTCAATCAGTTGTCCCGTATAGCACCTTGGTAGCAAGGTTCAGGATATAAAGACTTGATAAGACATCGTCAACTTTATCGTGAATTCATACTCCCTAACTTATATATTCTTTTCTCTCAAAATGTCTGAAAAGATTGAGCCAACGGTTCGTCAACGAACAGAAAGATCCGACTCGGCACAATCAGAACCAGAAAGTGAAAGTGAACACAATCTCGGGGCATGGAATCGTTTCTTATCAAAGGTTGGATGGTATCCAGAAGACATGCCTGCCATTGAAAAAAGTCTTGTTTTAAGACTTGACCTTATGATCTTGATATTCGGCTGTCTGTCCTTCTTCACAAAATATTTGGACCAAGCTGCCCTTACCAATGCATACGTTTCGTGAGTTGTCCCTCACTTTTTGGGCTCAATCTCAAACAACAAGAGTCATGTCAGAAAAGATAAAACTGACGATTTCGGTTCTGAATAGGGGAATGAAAGAAGACCTCAACCTCCATGGCAACGAACTCAACTATATGAATATAGTCTTTTGGTCTTCCTATTGCACCCTCATGATTCCATTTTGTTACATCATCACCCGAATACCGATAAACATCGCGCTCCCAACCATGGAGCTCCTCTGGGGACTCTTTACCTTTGGTTGCGCATGGGCTAAAAGTGTAGAAACCATTTACGCCCTGCGGTTTTTCGTTGGTGCTGCCGAAACAATCTCGTTTACGGGTGTCATTTATGTAGTTGGTTCCTGGTACAAGCCAAAAGAGATTGCCAGACGGGTAGCACTATTTTTCACGGCTTCTCCATTGGGTACAATGTTTGCTGGGTACTTGCAGGCTGCTGCTTACAAGAACTTGAATGGGACTCATGGGATTGCTGGGTGGAGGTGGTTATTTATCATTTGTACAGTTATTACTGTGCCAATAAGCTTCTTGTAAGTCTGGCCTAAAGTCATTTTGGAAGCCTAACCCAAGCTTATAATTCAAAGGGGTTATTTCGTCTTCCCCGATGTTCCTCATCGTTCCAAACCTCGCTTCTTAACCACAACTCAACACGCGCTAGCTCGTTCCCGTCTCGTCGGTCTCACAGCGCCGGCTGAACTGAAAATCTCGAAAACAATATTCAAGCGCGTCTTCGGTCGCTGGCACTGGTACTCCTTCGTGCTCCACTGGACATTATTAAACCAGGGTGTCATCATCTCTGGACAGCCCTTCAGTTTATACTTGAAGGCCAAATCCAAGCTGTACAGCGTTACCCAGATCAATACTTTACCGACTATCAGTACCGCTGTTAGTGTGGTTGCTGCCTTAGCAGCTGGTTTATACGCTGATAAGACGGGTCGGTTTTGGGTCCCTTGTATTTTTGCCAGTGGAGGATTATTACTGGGCGCAATTTTGCTTGCGGTTTGGAACGTGGGGGAAAAAGGAAGAGTTTTTGCGTTTGTCATTACAGGGACGAATGGTGGTATGTACCTCTCTTCTTGAATCTTTCCCTCCAGTTTCCTTCTTGATCTCGCATAAATAACATGACAATTAGCTCTAAGCCCCATGTGCATGTCCTGGGCCACAACATTAATGTCCAACGACGCCGAGGAAAGAGCCATTGTTACGGCTAGTATGAATGCTATCGGACAGGCCATGATTGCCTGGTCACAAATCTTTGAGTACCCCGCTATTAAGGCGCCGAATTTCCATACTGGTTTTATTGTTACTGCTTGTATGGGGGTCGGACAGTTACTTAATTTGAGTTCAATTTGGTTTTTGGCGAGGAGGGAGATAAGAGCTAGAGCAAAGACGGTTGGGAGCGTAGACGAGGAGGAGGGCGAGAGAGGTGAGTGAAATAAGGAGATCCGAATGGGGACATTTTATTTCTGAATCATACGACAACTTCGCTGATTGGCACAAGCACTGAAATTGTATATAAAACCATCGCATTGCTAACTGAAGAACTAATGTTCATGTGAGAATCCCCTTTCCGCCATCAGAGTTACCAGTTGCAAAATCTTTTTCCGAACGATGCCTTTTCTGTACCCTTCCTCGAATGCGGCTTTGACATTGGTTTCAGTTGCTTTTTGGACTTTGTCTTAGTCCAATCATCATCCACTTTGCCAATCTCCTTATCGAAAACCTCCTAGATGAAGTCAACCGACCGCTATTATCAAGTATTTCTAGGGTATATCTACCTTTTCGTAGTGTTTCGTGCATATAGAATCGGGAAGCCAGGAATGGTGCTTGCAATCCTTCACTTTGCATGGATATCGTCCCTGTACCCTACTTTCATATCACTTTTCCATTTTCTTCACGTCGTAGCCTCGCGTAAATAATTCTATCCGCAAACCGAAGTGGATCTTCGTTCTTCTCACTTGATAGAGCCTTCGAGATTTCATTAGTGCTAGCAGATGTCCAAATATGAACCTCCATACCTGCAATCTGCATCGGTAACATGGCGATCTGCCTCCTCCATCAGCTGCATAAATGCAACCCCAGCTACGATAGCAACAGTCGGATTTGAACAGCTCCTCGGGTTGTTGATGGCGGAATTCAAGGTTGGACATTAGCTCAATGTCATAATCTCGTGGGCCCTTCTTTTCCTTTTCGGGGTCGTTTGAAATCAGTAGTTGCTCTCTCCATGTCTTGAACAATAATCATCAAGGCTTACTAACATTCTCGGCGCAGCTCAAGCAAGCGGTATCATGAAAAGTGGTCTCTGTTTTACATTCTTCCCAAAATGGGCAACGAAAGTTTTTTACCTCAGGCGTAGGTCTCCCTGGGAGACATGTTAGTACTACCCCGGGCGTGTAATCTCCGGGGGCTCGAAGGTTCTACATTCTGGCTTAGCTCTACTGTTTTTTATCTCGTTGTAGTAGCGTACCTTTTCATAACAACTTTCGCAAGATGTGTGAGGTCCTAAGCGAGCTGGATTGGAACATGTGCGACGGCAGGAGAAGAAGCATTTTGCCTTTTTTTTTGGCTTTGCTTGAGGTACGTTATCCTTTTTGGAGATGGTTTGGCCGCGTCAACTTGCTTGTCGGGGGCAGGCTTTTCTTCTGTGGTACTGGGTTCCTTTTCTTCAGCGTGGTCCTTTACCCATGCTTCCGTGCCACCATGTGGCCAAACTTCGTCAGGCATTTTGATTTGTTTTGAAGATGGTTGGAAGTAATGAGTGCGCTAAGTGTGGTGTGGTAGAAAAAGAGAAAGGAAGATAAGTTTGTTGGTCTTGAAAGAATTTATACTTCTTCCCGGAAGAGGATCGTGAATAACATGTCAGAAAGAACAGTGTGAATGCTCCTTCTGAATAGCATCATCCTCAAGCAGTTGGAGCTCATTCACAAAACAACCTCTTCGAAAATCTCAGGATTTGAGGAGGCCCTTGACTGATTAACTGTATGAATCATGGTGCAAGTCACATCTTACCGATTGAGGTGAAGCCCGAAGAACATACTTGTACTTGTTGCTCTTCAAATATTTTACCCTTACCTCAAACCTAGCAACAAGATTGCATCGTTACATATTTTCCTAGTAGCCTAAGAATTTGGATTGCTCAAGCGCGCAGTGTATTGGGAGTAGAGGAAAGTAGTGGCAACGCCCACTAAGGGCATGCGCCATACGGGCAGGTCGGGCTGATTCGGACCGACCCTCGGACTACTCGGGCCTAACATCGGTATGAACTTTGAAGACCTCTATAACTCCCCATATAAAATTCCCTCAAATTAGACGAGAATAAAGAGAAGAAGACGAAGTATTCCTGCTTTTGTAACTAAGTGTTCAAGATACCTTCTCATATCTATTACAGGGCTTGTATTTAGTTTATATTTATATACTACTATTATACTACTATTATACTAGAAGGAAAATACCGGTTAAGTCATCATGTCCAAATTGAAATATCAACGGCGCTCCCGGGTCTTGAGATGCGAATCATTTAATCATCTGCCCGGATAATTCGATACCAAGAGGAGAGAGGTCAACACAGTTTTATTCGGTCCTTTGAAATTCTACAGCTACTTACATATAACGCCCACATCTTACACGGTCCAGTTCGCATGGGAATGACATGCTACATAATACCTACTTAAGATGCTATCTTCCCAGTAACATCAAACGGTGCTGAAAAGTCTGCTTGCGTCCTGCGTGCTGGCTCGCGGTAGACAACCTTAGATAAGTGGCAGCAATTAGCGACCCCCACCCAACAAAACCCGCGAGCTAGAATAAATTGACATAAAAAAATTGCAAAATAATAGGCGTACTGGGTGCACATAGTTTTTACAGCTTTTGCGTTGAGTTATACACGTTGGGGTCTGTCTTGGGTCGGCCTAATTACTGCCACTTATCTTGTCTACCGGGAGGCTGGTTTGAAGATAGGATGAAGCTCGAAAATTCCTCACCAAGAAATGGAAAAGTAAGACCATCGCACCTATTCTTCCAAAGTTCCAGAAGGGAGCTGAGGGAACAAAAGAGGAGACGTTCTCCGGGCCCTCATTTCGGCTTATTACCGGCCTCAGCCTTGGAGCCGACACTCGTATCCGGGGCGGGACTTCACAAGCCGCCCGCGATGCCGGTCTTTCTTTCGCTTCCAAGAAAACACAAGAACTGGGGAAAGACATCAATGTTCAGCTCGAGTCTCACCACCCACCTTGGGACCCTGCTCAGACGACGAGTCTCTTGGATTTCCTTCCTCATCTTCTTCCAAGCCAGCCTAGACTTTTATGTGTTTTGCACCTCGACTTCGAACACATCAAACGCTTCACGCAGGGATATGGCGGTTAGATTTCATCTGTCCGTCCGCTTTTGAAACAGGTTAAACCCTCCCAACGAAAATCATCGTCATCCATGGATCGCTCAACCTTCCCCTTCCCTTCTCCCACATTCAACCAGATGGACGACCCGAATTTTCCGCGACGGTCAATGTCCAAGTCAAGTGTCCCCGGATCAATCCCAGTTCTCAGACTATTTCCAACCAAACCATCCCATTTTGGATATCCAGGCCCCAAATTTCGGGAGACCTCAATTCCAAACCTGTTTACGCTCAACAAACCAGTCTTTCTATTCCTGGGATTCGTGGTTGTTGCTTTTCCAATTCTTCAACAGATTTGCTTCGCTTAGGACGAACAACCCAAGAGCCAGTTCAGGTCAAACCGCATTCCAAGAACAAAAATAAGGAAACAGCCAGTTGTTCCTCCAAAATAGGAAACTCTCTTCAGGGTCCCCCAGTGGTAGTAGCTCCGCATCTGATACTCATGCTCGACTGTCTGTGACCAGTCATGCTTTCCAAGCCTCAACTCTATACCCTTGTAACGCAGTGCCCAGGTGGCGCGCTGAATCTCTTGTCTGGGGTTAGCAGTGCTCCACCATGTCAATCTATCTGGTGTCTGGTTGGATAGGTATGAGCGAGCTTGAACAATGCATCTCTAGTTTGCTCTGTCGAGTCTTCCTTTTCTTTCAACATTCATCTTCTATCACTTTTTCCCGTCACCAATTTCACTTCTTTTTCACTGTTTCTACCCCTTTTCATTCAAAGTCAGAGCTTCTTCGTGAGTTATTTATTGGCTCACTCGAGGAGTCGTCTTCTGGAAGTTTAGATGGTTTTTCCACATACTACAACCATTGCCTCCAACTTCGCCCCCGAAAACACCAACTTTCCTCCTCCGATATACACAATGACTAAAGATCATCCTACACTCATTTCCCCGTCAAGGACGAACCTCGACAACAATGTCTTGCCAACTTCCAATTGCAGCATCCTCCTCAATTCGTCGAAAAAACTGATTCAGCGAGGGACCCTCGGACTTATACCCAGCTTCCTACAACGAAAACAACCAATTTCTACAAAACAACACCGATTACATCCGACTTCATACCTAGACGGTTTGCGGGGGGTGGCCTCATTCATAGTATTCATGGGACATTATACAGAGGAAAATCTAGGATGGTTTGCAGAACCCTACGGTCTATACGAGGACGGAGCTCCATCATCACCACTACAACTACCATTCATACGAGTGGTATACTCTCCTCGACCAATGGTCCATATCTTCTTCATCATTTCAGGTTTTGTTCTAGCCTATAAACCAATCATGCAAATACATGCACAACAATACGGCGCCCTCGCCAACACCATTTCATCCTCTGTTTTCCGACGAGCCCTACGACTTTTCTTGCCTTCAATTATAACACTTTTCTTCATGGCTATAGCTATTTACACTGGACTTTCCGATGAACGATACGCCATCCGGTATCTTGAGGTATCTACCCAGTTTGGGGATTGGTGGGATACATGTCTGGGCCTTCTAAAAGCCTCCTGGTGGATTTCGGAAATCCTCGTCCCAGCACCCGCATACAACCCCGCACTGTGGACAATCCCAATCGAATTCGCACAATCGATGATTCTCTTCATCACACTTCTTGGCCTCTCCCGCTGCCGGAATAACATCCGGATGTTCCTTCTCACGTCCATAATGCTTTTCTGCTTCCACGGCGGCCAACTCTTCACAGTCGAATTCTTGGGAGGGATGTTGATCGCCGAAATCATCATCCTCAACCAAGGATCTTCCTTTTCCTCGCCCTTCTCGAGCCCTACTATCCTTCCTAAATATTCCCTGGAAGATCGATTGGAGCAGTATCACGGCCATACCACCCATCAGAGAGTCATGCAAGTCTTCTGGATCTTCAATATCATAAGCGGTCTCTTCATCGCCTCCTGGACGAACGATCATCCCGAAGAAGTCTGGGGAATCGCATGGCTGGACGCACACACACCCTCACCATATGAAGGACAAGCAGTATGGTTCTGTTTCGGTGCCTTTCAAATTGTATGCGCATGCACACAACTCGAAAGCCTTCAAAATCTCTTCAACACCGGTGTTGCGCAGTACTTGGGCAGTATTTCTTATGCGCTTTATCTGGTGCATAATTTGTGCTTGACGATTTTGGAACCGAGGGTTTCGCCGTATCTTGATACGGCTTTTGGGAAGGAGACGAGGATGGGACGGCATTTTAATTGGGGGGTGGGGTTGGCTATCTATCTCCCCATTATTATCTGCGTTGCTGATATATTTTGGCGCGCGGTTGATGTACCCACCGTCAAACTTGCGAGGTGGTTAGAGACGAAGTGCATTGTTGATGTTGCGCCGAAGAAGATTTGATTTTTTTTCCCCTTCGTTTGTTTGGAATTTTGTGAGCGGGTCGAAGCTGGAACTGTGGGATAGGCATTTTTAGGGCGTTATTGGGATATCATACAGCATTTTCATGGGCGTTCAGGGGGATATTTGGGAGTAATATTTAGAGATATTATTAGATCTCTTTTGTTTTATCAGGGTATCAGGATGTTAGATCCATATAGTCTAATTTCATGTCGTGTGGGGATCGAGTATATACTGCGGAAAAGTATGCTACATATCACTTACATTTTGTAAATATAAAAAAACTTTCATCACAACGGTTCCTCTTCGTGATTAACACGATTTGAGGCTAGAATGAACGGGGAGGAGAGTTGAAGATTCCTTCCCCAATAAGCGCGTCACGGGTTTAGCAAATCGAAGTTCCTTCCATCCGCCCCCTTCACAAGGGCAAAGCACGATCAGTGGTCAAATCCCGTTGTCGCGTTATACACGTTAGCTTGCTAGCGGTCGAATTTAGCTTCGATTTTGACAGCTTGACATCCCGTGACATATTCCCCGAACTCAAAACCGGGTACGGGACACGCAACGCACCCAGTCTAGTGTTTCCATTTCATCCAGACTTTTTGGTTCCTGAGTAAGGTCTCAAATCGATCTCGTGAAATACTCCCGAATTGTACAAACTACACGGACCCGCACGAATAATGCACCAGTCTTCACGATGTTTTGCCTCAACTCTCAAAATCTTAGATTATGATTGAGAAGAAGCCATCTTAGAAACTCCTTACTACGCAGCATCATCAACATAAGAATCCCCTCGCCGTACGAGCAGATACAAGACACCCCAATAAGAGAACCTCTAATACCTAGGTTGTACTATCCGTATCACGATTACAAATCCTCTTTCCAGTGCACTCCCATTCCGAAACATGAGGATGAGAATCCTCGTGGTCGGGAACCCTGAAGATCTTTTTTTATGGCAGCGGAAACGGGAATGATCGGCGTTGAGGGCATCAAAGATCGGCATTGAAAAGCTTGTTTTGCTTTGGTCGTGTTTTGTGTTACGACTGGGGAGGCGAGGGAGTTTGGATTTGGGGTGGGATGGTTGGTTCCTTCCTTTTTTGAATAGAAAAGTGAAACTCTGACTCGATTTAGTTTTGATTGTTCCTTCTGAGGCTAAATAATTATCAATCCTGTTCTCTTGTCGTTTATTGGTTCTGGACTTGCTAGAACTGGCGTTGATGTGGTTTTTGAGGATTTCATCGAAGGATGCCTCTGCATTAATCCTTCCTCCAAGACTTCTTCTATCCATGCAGACTAAAATTTATTTCCATTCAGGTGCTGTTTTGCTGTCTTTTTGGCTTCTTGAAAAGGTTTAGCGTTTGAGGCAAAAAGTGTTTCGAATTTGAGAATTTAGAGTTCTTTCGTCCTAAAGCTGGTATATCCGAACTATCATCAACTATATAAGGGTTTATGATTCGGACGAACGAGTGGGCATGAATGACTCCTTCGTCTGAACTCATGGTTCTCATCACTTGCTCGTGGACATAAACATGAGACTTGTTCGGTTAGAGAAGAATCCATGAAGTAGTATTTAGGATCCCGGATGGCTATATAGGGGCTTGGAGCAAGTAGTACAGAAATATATACAATATACATGTACTCTAATATACAATTTGAACACAATAGAGCCTCAAGCACAAGAAAAAATCCTAACTTTCACATTATGCCCTCCCAGATACTCCTAAAACGTTCTCCAAAAATGACCACAGAAGAATTCAGAAAGACTGGTTAGATACCTACACCCCGTAATCCCCTTCTGTATCTCTTTCAAAGAAGACTTCTACGCGTAAGTAAGTTATGGTTTTCCTCCTCCTTCCTTTCCTTCCTCTCCCCTTACCATCCTCGATATGTAGAAAGTTTTAACTTCTTAGCCCTGTGGGTACAAACGAAATGTGGAAATTGCTTCCACTTCCTTATGGATTTTCTGGCTTGTTTGGAAAAGAGGAAGGATGTTTACTATCTTTCCGTCAACTACAGGAGCTAGATATGAATGTACCACGCGATTTCGTGGGATTATGATTTGCCGATACATAACATTTCTGATCCCTTGGTAGAGCGAGCTAGATGAGGGTTTTTTGCACCCTATTTTGCATAAATATGTACACCTTTAGGGTTTAAATCTACCCTAGAAGAAGAGATGCTCCTCCATGACTCTAGATAGAACAGAAGTGGTTCTTCTAGCCACAGTAAAATAGAAAGTCCTACGTTTGAAAAGCAGTTGCTCAATACTGTGCCCCAAGAGTAAGTTAGTCAGATTATGAAGCCATGGCAGCGAAGGAGATTAAGAAAAAAACAACTTGCTTCCTACCTGTGATACCTTCACAGCTTGCAGACCATTGAGGGGGCCATTTATGCGAGAATGTGAATTACGAAATGACAAGCGATAAGTGGATTGTTGGATCCCATTCTACTCAATCAACTCCTGACGGTTTGAAAATTAAGCGAAACCCAGATTCACCTGGAAACCGCCTCGAGTTTTTTACCCTAGGATACTTCAAAATTTTTGTTGCATATCGCAAAAGCCGCATGCATAATTAGCGTCGGGGTAGCGTGGTCCAGTGTCTGTCTTGCCTTGTCCTGCCGGTTCAAGTTCCTAAATACGTTCCACCGCTCCCTAGAAGTACCTGAACGGTTTGGAGATTGCGAGTGAAGAAAAGACTTCTGAAAATCAATAATGAGAGACAACGATATTGAAAGGAATCAGACTATCTTATAAATAGAGTGATTTTCGCGTATCTCTTCCCCGTGGAATTAGACATTATCCCTTCTCT
The DNA here is from genome assembly GCA_001399465.1 of Hymenoscyphus scutula. Taxonomy (NCBI): domain Eukaryota; kingdom Fungi; phylum Ascomycota; class Leotiomycetes; order Helotiales; family Helotiaceae; genus Hymenoscyphus; species Hymenoscyphus scutula. Next base: position 25,086 of record LKTO01000302.1, on the reverse strand, counting down.
AGAAGCTCTTCGAGATTGCCGATAAACCAGGTGGTTGTGAAATAAATATGTCCCAAGAGTGATAAAATTATAGAAATTTGGTGTCTGTTTACTAGATTTTGCTTATACATACGGAGTATGTACTGGGAGAAAGTGAGTGTCAATTTGAAGGTACACGGAACCTGGAACCTGATTAACTCAGTACCAGCTGGCATGGAAAGAGTCGGTTCCTGTTTAAAATTAACTACTTGCGTTGTGTTTTTACTATTGGAAACATCTGAACAAGTCATGAGTAAATTATTGTGAGGCTTACAGTCTGTAGGTGAAAAAGTGGAGAAGTACTGAGCATCTTCCAGGTAGCGTAATTATTATGTTTATTAATAATTATTATGTTTTCGTCAATGAATCACCATTCAAGTATAAAATAGTTTGTTCGGTTTTGATGTTTCATTACTTCGTGCGGTACGTGGAGCTGGCATCTTAGTTACATGTGTGCCCTCTTTAAATAGGCTGCCTACTGGAGCCACTCTGCTTTCATTTAATTCACTTCTCCCACCCAAATCAACGTCATCCCTCTCTCACCACCCTATCCCCCAATCACCCCCTTCAGCAGCCTTCTCAAGGACTTCATTCCTACCTGGCTCCTTTCCCATCCTCTCAGACGCGAGCACCCCATACAGCAAAATATCGCCACAAAGTGTAGAACACGAAGCCACATCCCCCCGCACACATCCACCCCTAGGTAAACCAGCAAATTCCCTCTCCAGCTTCAGTAGAATGGTAAGGCAGTCCTGGTTCAACCCCCAGTAGTCGAATTTGATTTTCGGTAACTCATCCGAGAGCTGGGTTTGGACGAAAGAGAGGAGCGACAGGGAGTACGTTTGATGAGAGGAGGAAGATGATTTAGATTTCGAGTGCGTGTCGTAGGCTTTGATAATGTCCTAGAGAAATCCGAATACAGGCTCATGGCATAAAATGTGGTTGTAGAATATTCTGGACATAAACCCGAGGTTTGATTTAAAGTTTCGTCTTGTTCTCTTTCTCTTCTGAGATGCAGGCGCTGATCTAGCGGGAAGACCCATTGAGGTTATGAGGAGTCTATAAGACCTAAAGGTTAATATTAGTAGAGAGAGTCTATAATACTATATTTCGCTTATATATTCTCAACCAGTTGATACTATGCGCTAATAAGCTCCGGATCTTCACACAAGGCTCTTTAGAAGTCGTAAACGCGATTAAAACGTGTCTTTAACTCTAGTCGTCGTTGAATAAATCGATATGCCTAGTTCTTACTAACGTACAGTACCCCTTGAGATTTAAGCAGGAGATTCGCTATATCTTTAACACTAGTTAGACAAGGCGTAAATCCTCTTGAATCTAGATCAAGTATATATTAAACCATCGTGTCCTCCTCTAAGTCGTTCAATTTATAACAATTAGCTTTAATTTCAGGGCGATAGGTTTAGCCAGCTATTCTATGTCAAAGTATTACTTCAGGGACCTTGTAGATCTTTGCTATAGAGTATTTGCTTAGCTTTTTAGACGTTCGAATAGCCTTGATAGCTAGAATGATTCGCGCTTCTTGGGTTTAAATTTCTATAATAAATGGTTGAAAAAACACGTCTTGAAGTTTATAAGTAGTGGGGTGGGGAAAAGTACGTCGCTCGGTGATATACGTCGCTCGGTAGTAAACCACGTTACTTCAAAGTCTAAATATAAGATAAAATCATAATATATAAACAAATCAAATATATATCCAATCCATTCATCCCTCAAGAGTACCTATCTCCTCATCGAATCGTAATTATACCTCCAAAGTATATACAAAACACCCACCATCCCTTCATCCCTTTCATCATCCACATCGCCATCCCCAAAACCGAAAAGGCCCTAAAATACTCCCATCATTATACCCAACCCCCTAAAACTCCTCATCATGCTTCCCAAAATTAAAATCCAACGCCACGCTCACAATAAAATCCAAAAAATGCCAAACAAGAGAATAAAAACCAAGCACAGACAAGATTATGTGAGTCCCCGTCATGATTTCTCCTCGAGATCGGTGTATATCTGTTTCGACTCGACAGGAGCCTCAATAACAAGGACCTCACTCCCCATCGACGAAGGATTTTTCATCGCGGTTTCCTCGTCGGTTGGGAGGTATATGGCTCCATGTCTTTTACTTTTGCAAACCCTGGGATGTATTAGCACAAATCCGATTTCAAACCCCAGTACATCACCCCGATTTTCAGAGCACCCAGAAAACGAGGAAAAGAGAAGGGAAAAAGAAGGAGAAGAAAAACTTACAAAACCCCAAACTTCTCCACAGCCTCCACAAAAACAACAATAACCAAAAACAACAGTACAATCCCCACAACAATCCCATCACTATACTCACGAACCACATACTCAGCCCGTTCCTTGACGAAATATCGACCCGGTACAACTTTAAACACCATTGTTTTCCCACAGTGTTTTCCACCTCGAGCGAGCATCGTATCGGTAGGTGCTATTTTTTCCAATTCTAGTTCGTCGGAGTGTATGGCTGTCCAATAACGTCTTGCATCTTCTCTTCGGAGTTCTGGGAGGGCGCTGGTGGGTTTTGATATTGCGGCTTCTGCGACTACGTTTTGGACGGGTGATTTTTGGAGGGTGGTTGAGGGGGAGGAGAGGGAGAGGAGGAAGGCTGAGGATAGTGGTTTTTCGATTGATAGGATGACGGAGGGTGCGAGGTTTTCGGACGGGGTTTGGGGGTGGTTGTCAATTGTTGGGTCGGAGGAGGTACTGATTTGGTGGGGAGGAAAGTGAGGCTCGGTGGTTATTCTGGTGGGTGGTGTGTGGGGGTTTGTGAGGAATTGGCGACATGAGTGAGAGGAACAGAGGGAGATTGGGGCGGAGGAGGCGAGTTGGAGGAAGAGCAGCAATGAGAGGGGGGATGTTGGCTTCATGGTGAATTTTTGTTGTGTTGTGAGTTGTGATGGTGGTATGATTGTTGGGTATTGGAGAGGGTGATTCTGGATTTTGACCGTCGAAAGTAGATTAATTATTTCTTTTCCTTTGGCGCACAAGAAGATGCTGGATTCCTTATAAACTTGAGGTGTTTTGACACTGAACCTTATTTTCAAACCGAGCGGGTGGAGTTTGTAGATGGAGACAAACACTCACACATCAAAAGTTCGAAGAGGGGGGCTGTTCCACCTTTAAAGCGGGCTTCGACTCTTCGATTACAGGGCACAGGGATATTAAAAATGACCCCTGGACGTCCAAGCATGCAGGCTGATTGAAAAGCCGCAATGGGCAACTGGAATGAATACATTTTGGGGAGGAGTGATTGGGTGGTAGGAGAAGGTGGAGAGATACAGGCCTATTCAGCCCCCAGACCAATCCTTATTTAGGCGTATGGCAGGGCTAGGTTGGCGCATGTGGGATCGGGAATGCCCCACCAACATTCGTGCTAGTCTGTCAAATACTCCGTACGAAAGTGTAAATGGCGCAGACGAGATTCTTTACACGAAGTAAAATTGTGAGAAGAGTTGATATGTAGGAAACCGTATTAAACAACAAGTTGAATCTCAAATTCGATTACAGGCTAACAATAACAAAAAGTAAGAAAAGGAAAGGAGAAAAGGAGAAGCAGACTGGGTAGTTCCCCACGAAGGAATCAGGATGTCGAAGATCGTTCTCCATTCACTCAATTCCTTGATACGAGCGAATCCTTTGCAATAAAAATGGCTTATGGTGTTATTACTGTCATTAAGCCACTTCTAATAGCCGCATTGCTTGTCAATTTGAACGGTCCACTGGGGTCGTACGTAGCACCAATTAAAAAGCAGATGAGGTGGGTGAATCATGGGCTCGATGTGACTCTGGGCGTGAGCTAGCATTGTAATTATTGAAAGGCGGATCTCGACCTCAATCCCACGTGTTGGGTCGGTTCAGCTTGGTGATGAATGCCTTCTTTCCCCGTTGGATTGAATAAAAAGCTTCACTAAAATTAAAATCGAGAACAAAATCGACACCAAAATCGACACCAGAGAGAAATGAAAACGCAAATAATAACATTTTTACGTAAGCACTCTACTGAGCCTCTCGTACAACCGCCCTGTTCCATTGATCACCGATGCTACCCTGCTCCACCTGCACACAGCCAATAATGCACCTTGAGGGCAGAGCTCCGGCAGTCCGGGCAGCTGTCCCTACCCCCACCCACGAAACCTTGGGCACCTTAGGGCACTTCAGATCAAAAGCTCTCGAAACTTTTCATCGAAGCGATTCAAAACTCGCCAAGTCAAACCTTACCAGTACCGTGTATCTGTTCAGTCGCGAGATCTTGCTCTTGTTCTGAAGAGGGAGAGTAAAAGAGAGTTGGGTTTACTTCGTCGTTGATGTCAAGATGTTGGGTCGGACAATCTTTATTTCTTCAAATAGAAAATGTAACGTCGAATTGATTGCGGCTGAATCCTTTGAAACCTTGATCAACAGTTCATTCCTACGAGCACCCACGAGTGATCCCCGTCTTCTCAAATCCTTCGTTGGGTGAGATTCTTCTTTTGTAGCCAATGGTGATAACATTTGATGTAAGTACGAGGCGGGCACGCGGGTTCCTTGATGAATCTTTTGCTGGGTGGCGAGCCTATGGGAGGGAGTTGGTCGTACAATATTATCCACCACCAGGTTGAGGGCAATGCAAGAGGAACTTCTTCCAGTAAAGGAAAATAAGACTGTACGGATACAAGTCCGACGACCACGTTTACTGAACATGGTCACTCGAGTACAGTAGGTATGTATCATCATCCAGTTCGTAAAACATCATCGCCTATCCCGAATTCCCGAACTCATGCCTCCCTCTCTCAAAACATCACCACATCCACACATCCACATCTTCAAGAACAAGAAACAAAAGTAAAAGAAAACCTGGTGAGCAACATGAAAGTGAGTTCAGACAACGTTTGATCCTCCTAAACCCCACCTCGTCTCGTCTCCTCCTTCCTTTTCTTTCCGAGAATAAACATTCAAAGCTGTCACCGTTTCAACATTGCGGGGTATCGGGATTTGCTTGCTTGCAGATGGATGTGGAATTGTGGATAACAGTCTGTATACTTCCGCTGTGGATATGGAGGTTTGGGAGGGAAGGTTGAGACGAGTGAAAGGTGCTCTGCCAAGAGAGGATAAAGATTGATCGACGCCGTTGATGGGAAGTGCGCGATTTTTGAGAACTGGTTTGTATCTCTTGGAGATACCCAAGGCTTTGAGTATAGAGTAGATCGTGAGCCATTGGAGTTGGTGATATGACAGAGAGATTGGAGAATCGGGGGATGTACGGAGTGGAATACGATATATAAAATGAGCCAAGCAGCAGAGAATGAACAGCAAAGTTTAAACAATTGGAACTTGGAAAATCAATAGTTCTCTGCTCGAGCCTCTTGAAAAATGAAGAGAACTATGCATCCCGAGTCCTTGTAACGATAGTGGTTTTGATATTGTACGGAGCGGCTCCGCGGTGGACAAAAAGTGGACGAAAACCAGGGGTTCAGCCTCGAGGCCGAAAAATCACTCTACGCAAGGCTGACAACTTTCAACACCACCTCCACCACCACCACCACCACTCCCCTCAAACATATGAGGAAACTCGTCACATAATGGTGCCCAACCAGGCACCTCCTACCACTGCAACCTTCACCGCCATTCACCCCCCAACCAAACAACCACCTTACATTCGAAGCTCGACCGCGCCCACTGGTTCCCTACTACATACAGCGCCAAATCGAACACTACTTGCGCCAGAAGATGCCATCTACCAGGGATCACCACCGCGAAAGCAGTCTCCTGCTGTGAAGAAGCTTCAGAACGAGTTGCGGATGACGGCTGGTCTTGGTGGGGGAGCACCGGTTTTGCCTCGGGGGAGAAATAAAACGAGAAATCGGAGTAGCAGTAGGAAGAGGAAGGTTACTTGGAGTAAACTTTTATGGGTAAAGCAGTCTTGTAAGCCACCATATCCGGAATCCAAAAACAAATACTGATCCTCTGCAGACCCAGATAATTACACTGATCAAACCACCTTCCTCGAACATCTCCAACGAAACCCCCGCCTCCAACCCTACGATTTCTGGCCTTTGGTAGCAGATTCGACGGTTATTGTACAGCATGTTTGCTCCGTCATAATATTCATAGTCTGCTTCATCGGGATAGTCCAAGATCGCATATCTTCCGTGGCAGTAGTCGGATGGGGAAGTTTCGCGACATTCTTGGGATGGGTATTATGGGATTGGTGGATAGGACAAGATGACAACACGCCCAAACCCCTCCCACAACAAATCATCCCCTCCCCTCCCTACAACCCCGCAGTCTCAGCCGCAAGCTCTACCTCAAATCTAGGCTTGGGATTACATACCTCATCCACCCACCCACTACCAGGACGACACTCTCACTCCGCATCCGCATCCTCAATCCACTCCTCATCTTCAGCCCACGTCCCCTCTCCCCGTCTCGCACCCAACTTCCCAGCCCTCACCTCTTCCCCCCTCTCCCACCGCACCTCCCTCCGTCTCGCGACCGCAAAATCAGCATTACTTATATACTTCACCCTCCTCGGTCTCTCTCCAATCCTTAAATCTCTGACGTTAAGTACATCCCCGGATTCAATATGGGCAATGTCCTTTCTCCTCTTCACAATCAACATCTTCTTCTTCGACTACAAAACACCCACGCCCTCCTCCACCTCCCCTAATAAAAATATCCCCGCTTCGCTCAGTACCAATGCCGCGCTTATGGCTTCCACAGTCCTAGCTTCGCGGTTACCTAGTACCGGTCAAGTCTTCTCCCTAACCCTATTCAGTATTGAAGTCTTCGGCCTCTTCCCCGTGTTCAGAAGATACGCGAAACAAAGGACCTGGCGGGGCCATGTAACTTTAACGACCCTTCTCGTTCTCGGTGCGTCCGGTGGAGTGGGATTATGTCTCGGACATGGCGGTGATGGAGAGGGGATTCTTGATTTCCCTTGGAAAGCAGGGTTAACGGGTGTTGTGGTGGGAGTGGTGGTTGCGGGTGTCGCGATGGGGGGGTGTAGTTGGTGGTTAATTGGGTTGCAGAAGTATAAGAATGAGATTCATGGGCCGTGGGATCCGGCGAGGCCGATTATTAGGAGGCATTGGGATGATTATTGATTTCGTTTCTTTTCTTTTGGGATGGGCGGGGGGAGGGTGTTTGAAATGGATGTTGAGAAATTTATAAATTTGATTTAATTATTTCTTGATTTCTTCTTTAATTTTTTGTGTTGGTGAGGTGTTGAATTCTATTCCTTGTTACGGGATGCCTGGTACTTACTTACTGGATGATGAATACTAAACTTGGCTTAGAAACATTATAATTAAGGAGTACCTGAAAGTTCGAACTTGTGTGTTCTTCGAAGAAACGAGGTGATCAATTTAACTAGCGTTGCGTTCTAACTTGTAGTGATAACCCGCCACGTGAGTTGGGGTTTTGTAGTCGAGGAAGTCTTTATTTCTTCTTTTCTATTTTGTTTGCGAATGTAGTAGTGCTCAGCTGGTTCATTGAAGACTTGTTGATTGAAGACTATAACATTACTAGCCCGGCAGCTCTCTCTGTTTTTACCCGAGATATTATGTCAGGCCACTTCCACGTCTTGGTTGAATGAATTTTTGGGTTTACCGTGTGGGGGAATTAAATGTGTTGGGAACGTAGTGGAAAATATCTCGCTTAGATGTAGGTAGCATTCAATCTTATGATCCACTTCTCGCTCCCTTTACACTCTATCATTCACAATCTATATAATTTTCAGTAACCATTATCATAATCCTGCTATAAAACCCCAGCTTTCCAGTCCCAAGAAAAGCACGAAAAAAGCAATACACACCTTCACCACCACACTACAACAACCCCCACCCCAGTCAAGAATCCATAAACTAGAATATTCACATTATTACCTATCGAACCGCCTGTAAACCCCACACTTGAGTTTCGAGCCCCATTCCCGTTTTCAAACCCTACACTTGAACTCAGTCTCCCCGTGGAAGTAGTTATGACCTGGTTCGATGCACGTGAATCTATTGTACCTCCTAGTGAACTAGACTCCGCACCATTTATTTGCGTAATTGAAGTTGATGGGACACCAAGGGAGCCATTTTCGGGCTGAGATCCGGAAGAGAGAGCGACGGGAAAACTTTTGGCGAGTGTTTCGCTTATGAAAGCACTTTCATCCTGCTGGGTTATCGATGGGGTAGTGAGAGGGGCATTTGACTGGGGAGCTGTAATTCCTGCGGAGGAATGGATCATAGTTTCAACTTGGGTTCGGGTAGTGCTCAGGGAGGAAACGACGGGGTTTGCACCTTGGGTTGAGGTTACTTTGTTGGTCTCGCTGGGTTTTGCAGTTGGTTCATTAGGAATAATGGAATTCTCTTGACTCTTGTCTTCGATGATATCAATGGATTTGAATGTGGAAGCAATATTTGTGTCGATGTTCGCTATCGATACCCCTGTGACTGAAAGACCGTTGGCTGAAATGGTGTTCAGGACCTGGCCTATCGTTGAGCCTCTGTCCTGCGATATGGGTTCATTTGCTCGCGTTTCAGAAGCTTCGGATTCTTGGTTATGTGAAGCACCCTGTTCAGTTCTACCTGGAGGTGTCTTTGTTATCATACTGCTTGTAGGGGAGGTAATCGAGGGAGGATCGTTCGACGGTTCTGCCTTTTTGCTATTTTTCTCTGAAAAGGTCTCCACTGGGGAATGAATACCTCTATTTTCAGTTGAAGATAGGCTGATTGGTGGTGTATCGGATACAGAGGAGGTAGCAGAAGGTACAACTGGCCACAGAGTAGCGGGGAGGTCTGGCACTGATGGCCACATGTTTGGGTTCCAAGGGACAGCTACAAGAAGTACCGAAGTGGGAGGAGGGTTTGACAAGGGAGGACCCAGGGTTGACGTTGGGAATTTTAACGTTGTATTGGATGGGTTCAGCCCAGCAGCATTTTTTGGTGTTGATGAAGATAACTTCTCTGTTCGTAGAATAAAGATTAGTACCTATTCGAATCTTCCAAACCTAAACTCATAGAGGGGAAATTGATATACTTTCCTCCTGTTATCGCGAAGGCAAAGAGAGCAACTGAAAGGAACCCAGCTAATAGGTTTGGATATGTCATTGTACAATAGATAAAATGCTTCATGAAATAGAGATGGAAGGGGCTGAACAAAACCAAGACATACGGCTGGTAGTAGCCGCTTTATAGATTAAGCTCAATTCTTGCCTTGGTATTTTTCAATCCGGAAGGGTGTGCAGGGTTTCAATTATCTCGTAGAATTTCCCTTACAGGAGTTAGTCGCTGTTGGACAGCCTTTCTGGGAAATGGAAAATGGCCAGTTATGGAGACTATTTCGCGAAATGCCTGACGGATTTACCACATCTACTGGAAACACCCAGATGTTGATCCCGATTAATATCAAACGAGGTTGCATGGCCGAATCGTCCTCCGTGTCACTCAAATGAAAGATGGAAATGATATAGGCAGCCTTCTATGTTGTCACACAAAGATTTACAATCTCCTACACGCGATTAAGAACCTGGAAGCGCTTGAAATGAGTCGTTGAAAAAGTATACACATGAGTAAGTTCTCATTGTGCCCAACTTCAGCCAATACTTTGGTTTGAATGGAAAGTTTCAAACCCTTTGTACTGTGAGAGGGCAAGAATTACAAAGAGCGGTTGAAAGACCCCCAAAGGATTTTGGGGGTCGAAGTCCCCCGTGTCAAATATGCCGCTACTATTGGATGAAGATGGAGGAAATATAGTGGCCGCATACCAACTAGCCGCAGAGCTCAAATGAGCGCCTCATCGAATCCTATCAAATCTACGGTGTGTTACACATGGCATCCTTTGTGGAAATTAAACGTGGCAGTAGATAGGTTCGTACTTGCCTTCAAAGTTCGTTGCCCTGATTTGTTCAAGTTGATAATTCCAAGTATCTAGGTCAATAATTTTCAATTTTCTAACCTTTAGGCGTAGTGAGAATGTCTTGAGACCTGTACCACGAACTCTAACTACCAGAGCTATTGTTTAGTCGTGGGAAAACTCTTTAGAGAAATTAGAGAATCATCAAACTTAAGGTCCCGTTTGTGAGTCTTGGTTCCAAAGTGTTGGGTGACTCTTGCCTTCCGAATCCTGCTTGGATGCTCATAAATCCTAGTCATTGAAAGCAGTTTCTCTTAAGCAAGAGCAGCTAGTTGCATAACGCGTCTCCTCTTCGGCCAGCTAGATTTCGTGTTCTCCCGTGATTGAACACTCCCCATCTTTCGTTTCCTTCCCCTATCTATTCTTCTGATGACATGGCATTTTTATTTGCAGCACGACACAAGGAACCAAGCCAGTACTTTAGGAACAATACATACTGCGATATAACTTTTATTAAATCCACGATTTCATATTATTCAGCCATCAGTAGTACCCCTTGACGAAGTACAAAATTCCCATTCCAACGTAAAGTAATGCACAGCCACTATTCCTTATTGCCGCTCCCTTGATTTCCGCAGACGACACAGTTGCAGTGCTGCTCGCACTCTTAGAGCTCGCAGTTGTGGTTGATTTTCCCTCCAATATCTGACCAGGGAGAGAGGATTTCGATGCGGAGTCCAGGGAAGCACTACCACTTGTCCCTTTATCAACTAGAATACTCCCAACTCCATCCGCTCCGGCTCTTATGGTAGCGATCACCGCAATGCTCGTCCTAGTCACAGGGATTGTTGAAGCAATTCCATTTGGATACTGTACGATGACGCCGAGAGGACCGTAAGTTACGACTGCACGGAGAGCTGAAAGTGTGGCTATAGCTCCGCCTTTAGTAAGAGTTTGTCCCATATATATGACGGTATTTGGGTCTGTGAGCAGTGTAATCTTCGATAGCCCGTTTTCAGGATTTGTCGGAGCTACTGGTGGTGTGATTATTGTGCCTGTTGGAGAGTTGAGGGAGCTCACTACCAAGTTTCCCGCTTCGTTGACGGAGTAGATGACGGGCTTGCTACCTGGATCATTAGCAGGGACATTAGCAGGGAATGTGGTTACAGTTCCCGGCTTGATGGTTGAGCCGCCGGGGACGATGAAGTCCCATGCCTTGCCGCCATTTTGACTTGGGAGAGCGGAAATGACTTCGGTTCCAATGACAGCTACCGAAATCGCCCAGACTGGATTTTCTTGTCCTGGTAATAGGGAAATGTCGTTTGAAGTGGGAGTGCCACCCGACATCGATTTTGAGTCTTGGTTACTTGGGCTAGCATTTTCGGCTGGATTCGCGAGATTCGAAGGGGGTTTGGTTCCTGACTCTTGTTTGTTGACTTCCCCCGATGTCCCGCTTGATGGGCTATGTTCATTACTTCCTGGTAGTGGAAGAATTTTGTTTGAAGCTGGATTACTCCCCGGATTTGGTTTTGCGTTTTGGCTATCTGGAACTTGCTTTCCGGGTCCATTTGCCCCTCCCATTGTCCCACTGTTTCCAGATTGCCCGTTGTTTGTTCCAACTATACCATCGGATGGACGGTTTTCGATTTCGCCCGGTAGCTTGTTGTTACTCGGTTGTGCATTATTTCCTGAACTCGCACCTCCGCTAGAGGGGTTGTCGTTGACATTTCCCGGCGTAGTATTGTCACCCGGTTTTTGCAAGTTGACATTGGTTGTTCCGTCAGAAGGGTGATGTTCAAGACTTCCTGGCGGGAGTTTTGTGTCTGTCTGCACATTATTTCCATCATTGGAACCTCCGTTAACAGGGCGATGTTCAATGTTTCCGGGCCTAGGAGGATTATTCGGCTGAGATTCGGGTTTCGGATCAGGGGGTAGAGTGGATTGAACTGGCTGATATGGCCGAGTTGTTGGAGCTGTATTTGAAGCAAGTCCTGGACTCCCAACTGGTATTGGGGCAGCAGGTGTTTGAGTAGTTACCGGGTCTTTGGGATTCGAACCTGGTCCAGGGGGAGTTATTGGGGCCGTTGGAGTAAGACCCGGATCAAATTCCAGTGCGTGAGGGGGATCTGGCATTCCCCAGTACCGATGATCAAACTTGAGACTGCACGACTTCCACGACGGCTCGTCAAGCCACTTGAAATCCGGAATTCCAATAAAAGGATTACAGCGGAAGTGATCATGGTTCTTGACATTCAGGAGTGAAAAATAATCCTCATCCTCGTCTGTGACAGCAGAGCCGTTAGATCTGGTTATTGGAGGTGTCTTCTTGTCAAGGGTCGGGGGACAATTGGTGTATAAGTGTGATAGTTGGAGTTGGGACGATGGAGCTGTAAGTCCCATTCGTTTATAAGTAAACGGATTTTCAGGATCTTGCTCCGGGTTTTCTATGCTACCTACGAATTGAACGTAATCCATGACACTACTCATTCCAAAACCTGCAAGATCAAATGTACTCAGTTGAGACAACTCAAAGGGGTGAACAACTTTAGTCAGAATTGGTCCGATGCGAGATGTACTTGATTCTCGAATTTTAGTCGAAGTACTATACACACAGGTAATCAACTCAGAACCCACGGAAGTTGTCTTTGTTGCATTGGCAAACTGATATGTCGTTCTAAAATATTTATCGTGTGCTGTAATTGATTGCCACAGCATATAAACCGAGGGAGAAGTGCTAAGTTGATTTAGCAAATTCCTAGGTTGTCATTTTTAGTCAATACTTACAAGGTTTTATTGAGATCAGAAACAAAGAGAGTGGAAGGGTGAGAGGCATTGGTGGTACTCGTCGGAAAGTATATGAGTTGTACAGTAATACCGTCGCTAAAACTTGTTAACGATAGGAATACAACAAGTATTGTATTACCAACATGTCACAGTTTCGCGCATCCCTCTTGAAAGCATTACTTCCTTTTGCATCTGGAAGTAACTCGTTGCCAGCATTCCGTCTAAAAGGGCGATCCTGTCTGGATGCGGCAATCGCAGAACATATGGAAAAAGATGCATTGTTAAAAATACCAGACAAATTAGATTTAAGAACAGGTGATGGGGTTATCAGTGTCCTTGTGAGGTTTGTCGTCGACGAGGATTGAGAAGGACCAAGTGAGTGTGTATCGAGGGTACGTGTCGCATTAATTAGGGGGAGTTCTCTTCGCTCATTGGAAATCAAAGCATCTGGCAAAAGAAGTTCATTAATACGAATTTCCTCGGGGAAACTAGTAAATATCGACTTACCAACAGCGAAAGCAGGTTTAAGGAGCGTGGTAGCAACAACCAAAGACAACACACGAAGCACTATCATTTTAGGACTTGAAAGAAAGTGAGTGCACGTGGCGATTTATTCGAGGTATCTCCCCAACACATGTTCTATAACATTCTTGGGTGGAACTTTTACTTTCATACTTCACCATAGGTGAGATTTTACCCATTGTGGAGATTTATGGGTGATGCGAAACAGCCCCCTAATCCATCTTCAGCCTAGCTAATCTGAGTATTAGACCCCAAGCCACCAAACAATCTCTTTTCCTCCAATGACAATTTCTTGCAAACTTTAACTTCCGCGATCTTTGTGGTAGGACAAGACAGCGTAAGCTGCATCCTAACATGCTTGTGATTGGAAACGAGTCGCACTCGCTGCACTTCAAAGGGGATGGACTGCGCCCTGTTAAAAATAACAATTCGTATTTGCAAATGAAGGAGCGGCTTCAAAAATTTCAGGAGAAATAAATAAAACCAGGCAAATTGATGAGATATGAGAAAGATGGCATTGTGGGGGCGAAAAAAATTCCTTCCCCTGTTGCTTGCTGTCCAGATCCTTCGAGCTAATTGTTACTCTATAGGGACTACCAGCATTCTTGGAATGATCCTACAAAACCCGGCTGGTTTGGTTTGACAATAAAAGAGAGGTTGCTCAGGCCACAGCGAATTATATATCCCCGTCGGCCGAGGTCATACTGGAGGAATCAAATTCTTAGTAGTCCACGTATGCTCATGAGGTAAATTAGCCCAGTCAAGAGATACATTCTAGTCTTTCGACAAGCCCCTTGTTACTAAGAGGATATCTTACTACAGTTCAACAGCCCTAGCTAATTTCTAGGACTCTTCCACCTATAAAAATACGAGATCTTTCAATACCTTCACAAAGATTTACAGCAAAGAAAAGAAGTCGATGACGTGTGCATGATCACCAAAAGAAAAGTATCCACACCAAGTGTCACCAACCTAAAATAGCACCATTGCTCCATTTTGAAATTTAGTTTCACATTTTCCTCTGTCATCTGTGTTCAAACGTAGGGTTTTACCAGAAGATCCTAGAACTTCTAGATAAAACAAGCCAAAAAAGTAGAATACTTAGCTTCGGATTCAAACCTCTGAAGAGTTTTGTAGGTACGTGAATATGAGCTGTCTTTCGAAAAGCAAATTTGTCGGCTTTCTAGATGTAACCTTCACACATCGACAAGTTTAAGGTTCAAGTAAAAGTCTATGTTCAAAACCAAGGTTCACCTAGCTCATCTTGATTGTCTTGTCACTGAAACGAGATCTGGAAACCTTCCATTTTGTGATAATAAAAAAGAGAGGAAACAAGAAATATCAACCAGTTGCCATAACTCTAGGTGGAGCAGCTCGCAAAATAACAAGCTAGAAGAATATCTGTCTACTATCCCACAATATGTTCTTAAATTAACGTTCTACTTCCTGGAATGGAAGCTTCACTTGTCAATAAATTTGCCTTTACGTAAGAGTTTTTACAAGAAATAAAGACCACCAAGTAGTCCTGCACCCACCCACAACGACCATTCACTCCTTAGACGGCTAGAATCCCCTGTGAACCGAATGGTTGAGTTTTCAGTGTATGTCCTATTACTCCCAACTTTCTTAGTGCTCTCTCCATCGGCACCCACATCCAAAGTTATCGAAGGAGACGTAACTGAAGCCTTCTCGACAGTAGAGATGTGCAATCCACGACTTGTAAATGAGACCCCATTCAGTACATTATTTATGAACGAGCCAAACGCAGCATCATTGACAGGCACTATTGTTGAATCTGATGGTCCTCCAATTGTGCTGATTAATATATTCCCCGTAGACCCAGCAGAGACAAGGACATCATTTCCATCTTTGGCGTACAAAGTAGTGACACTACCAGGTGGAAGAACATATGACGCTGGCCCATCATATTCATTGTTCCTACTTCCGGGGATTGCTGATATGGAATTGGTCACAATAGCTGCTACTGAATCGACTCGGCGCGTGGGATCGTTGTTATTCGGGCTTACGTTTGTTTCAACTTTGGAGTTGAGTGGGTGATCATTGAGAGATTGTGTGCTTATTGGATCTCGATCGTGGGATGGAGTTTTGCTTGGGTCTGAATTTGTCCCTGGATTTTTAGTATTGAGAAAGGTTGGCGAAGCACCATTTACGTTTCGGGAAGCACCACCAAGCACTTTGTCTCCCGGGGCAAGATGGTCGTTGAGGGAGTTAGTTTCATGGGGTCTTGACTTGTCATTACCCCCCTCAGCATCATTCTCAGCCGAATAAAAATGGTTACTATATACCGGGGCAGGGGCTTGGGATGCCTTGTAGTGATCCCCTGTTTTCTTCGGCAAATACGCAGTGGGAGCAGCGCTAGGTGTGGCTGTTGCATCAGGTGCTGCTGGCTGCGCTCTGTACTCAGAGCTTAATGTAAATGGAGCTTCAGGAGTAACAGGTATAAGGCCAGGATCAAACTCAATAGCATGCGGAGGGTCTGGCATCCCTTTTCCTTCGTACATAATTGCGCCGTCTCTCCACCAAGGTAGGCCAAACTCTGTGACCACATGTGGAATCACAAGATATGGGTTACAGCGGTAGAACCTAATATCCGAAGATACCATTGATTTCCAGACTGATTGTATTGTTGATTGAGTTATTGTCTGAACTCCGTTTGACGGTAATTGACCGATATGCGATCCTTGGAGAACGCTCGAGGAAGAGATCATAGTAGGACAATTTGAATACAGATCCGAAAGAGTGAGTTGAACTGGAACCGATTCGACGATGAGAATGGGACTTGTGAGGATTTGAGTCGCTTGAGGTCCCTGATTAGACTGCGCAGTTTGCCTCTTTAACTCCGGATCTGTGCTTGGTATATGGGTTGGACTCGTTTCCATCGCAGGTTTATAGCTACTGATTTCAGTAAGGTCGAAGGCATGAATGACGTTGCGCAGTATTGGTCCAACACCACGAGTTGTGAAGATTGGATAAATGGTCCTTGTTCTGGATAGAGAGTCCACCAGATAGCTCAAGCTTGTGTCTACATTTGTGTTCAAACTACACCTGTTGCTCGCGAGTATTGTTCTCCATACCATGTACACCGATGGCGAAGTACTGGCCCAACATTAGTTTAGTTTATCTTCTTTATCAAACGACTTACAAGGTGTAATTGAAGTACGAATCATAAAGTGTTGAAGGGTGCTTCTTACTAGATACTGTCGTAGGGAAGTAGAAAAGCTCTACACTTCCAACGTGCCTGTTTTGAAATCAGTTTGAGATACTCTTCAAATGTTACCTTTACGTACACAGTGGGTAACAAGTATTGTCTACAAGAGGATTGAATGGGTTCCCAACACTGGCCGGATGTGAATTGTGTTGCTGATTGATTCCCTATCCAGTCGTAGATGCTGTTGACAAAGCTGGGGTGGAAGCAGCCAGTATTCTCACCCGCGATTTGAGGCCCCTGAGGAGAGACGAATGTTGGAGGTGGAGTGATGCTCGATTGCATCAGATTTGGAGTGCTGGTAATAGTAGTGGGTGTTTTTACCGGCGCCTTATCAGTCGCGTTTGGTAATTGTACGCCGTTGCGGGGTAAACCACCGGCTGCAAAAGCATTTCAGCTTGGAGGACGATGATTTCTTTGGGGTATAACTACAAACCAGAGGCATGAGGCAGATAGAACCAATAGAATAATGTAATTAAAAAGCATCTAAAAAACCGAATAGCCATTGTGTCGCTACGCTAAAAATTCTTAGTTGGTTTCCAGACTATCCGTGCTGTTAAACTCAAGTTGCACGTTGTATTCTAGAGGGTTATATTTGTGTTCCAACGACTGAGCGACATAAAATTGGAATGATGACCCGAATATCACAAGTGGCGTCTTCTCTCGGAATTCCCACAGAGTCTCGAACTGCGAAGTATAGTCGATCTTGCGCCTTTTTCAGCCGCATTTATACAAGAACTGCACATGATGACTGTTGAAGCCCAGGCGATTGAAACCAGCGGACGAGAGTATCGTTAATTGGTGAAATGATAGCTTTCCTTGCTGCATCAGATTTGAATCTCTATTTGAGGTCTGCCGTTTTCTCGCTTGGCGTTCTATTATTGGGAGGAAGTGACACAATCAGCAGTCTTTGGTAGTGTTGCTAGTCCGGGTCCTAAATCGGGCAAGATATTTTCTTTCGAAGAATCTTAAGTAGTTAGAATTAAGTCCGAACCCCCGTTATCTCGAGTCTTTTTCAAAAACTGAGATTACAAAAACTTGCGACTGTTTAAAAACCTAATTGATCAACTCACTGTCCCTTAATGTAAGGCCTTAGACAACATACCCACCCCCCCTTCAACCCCTTCAACCACTTGGATTTCAACAAAAGTGCCGTTACTGCTTACGGTGTGGTAGGACTGCATACTGCAATGCTTCAGCTGATAAGCTGCATCTTGATTTCTGTTAAAATTGCAAAATTCAGGCAAAGATGACCCAGCGGCTAGCGGGGTAATTGCAAAGTTAACTCACCTAGTACTACCATAAGCAAGGCTCCTCCGACTGCGGACTTCATGGTTGGTGTGCGAGGCGCGCATGCATGTGCATATACAAACCGTTCCTACCGGGTAATACACATTTGCATCTCTGGAATCCTCCTGAAAGCCATGCCTTCAGCTTTCATTTGCTGTTTCTTGGGTCGCCCAATTCTCCGTCACAAGTTCCCCTCTACCTCCCCCTCCTCCTCGGCGCCCTTCTCTTTTCGCGGAGGTTGCGGCTGCTTGCTGTAGAATGGAAAATGACCAAGTAGTATAGCAATCGAGAAACATGTCCTTGACGTTGATGTTTTGTTCCTATAATGCATTTCTACTCCTTGCCTTCGCGGTCGCGATCGCAAGTGGAGACACCCCCAAAAACCCCGCACCCCTTCTAATAGAACCAAGTCAATATTTGTAAGTCTCCCTCCCCACAAAGTGACAATTTTCCAAACTCGAAAATCAAGCCCACATAACTCAGAAATTATACTAACACTTCCCCACAGCGAAGGAAACGACGGGCCCTGGTCCTCATTTCCCGCCAGAGTCGGTTCCCCCCCTCAACCAGTCCGCCTCCTCATATCCACCGCCTCTCCACAAACACTGGTCGTGCTCTCTAACGGCTGCGACACCAACGTAATCGGGACTTCTGGTCCAACTGCATGCGCACAATCAAGGGGTCAAATGTTTAATGCTAATGCATCTTCGACCTGGCGACAAGCGAGTACGTATGCTATCAATGCTAATGGCGTGGGGTTTGAGGCAAATCTTGGGTATAAACAGGTTGCGCTATTTGGGTTGGAGAATTTGGGTCTGGGAACTACGGGGGGGACGTTGGGGAATATGACTGTGGCCGGATTTTTGAATGTTAGGCCTTTTTATTTGTGAGTGGCTTTTTGGATTTTTGGTGGGAAGGGGGATGGGAAGATTCAATGGTGGTGTGTGTGGAAAAACACTGAAAATTGGAGGGACTATGCTGATGTTGTTTGAATAGGGGGGTTTTTGGTCTGGGAACGCAACCCGTGAATTATTCAACACTGGGTAATTTTTCAGCCCCAAGCTATATAACGACTTTGAAAGATCAAAATCTCATCCCGGCCTTGGGATGGAGTTACACAGCCGGGGCTCAGTACCGTATGTTACCCCATATATCAAATCTCCATTTTACTAATATGAAAAAAAGGATTGAAAAAAGTCCTCGGCCAACTTATCTTCGGAGGTTATGACACCTCCCGTCTCATTCCCAACACCGCTTCCTTCGACCTAGCTCAAGATCAAGACCGGGATATCGTAGTCTCAATTCAAGAAATAATCGGCTATAAAACAAGCCAGACGTCACTCCTTCCAACACCAATAAATGCATTCATAGATTCAACCGATCCTATGATCTGGCTTCCAGCCCCAGCCATAACACTATTCGAGAGCGCATTCAATTTGACTCTTGACAAACCATCAAACCGGTATTTAATAACCGAGCTCCAACATGCAAGTTTGGTAGCCATGGATCCCTCCGTCACTTTCAGAATTGCGAATTCCTTGAGTGGCGGCGAGGTTGTAAACGTCAAACTCCCATATTCGGCTTTCGATTTATGGCTCGATTGGCCGTTTGTAGCTAATAAGACGAGGTATTTTCCTTTGATGAAGGCCGATAATGAGACGCAGTATACACTTGGAAGGACATTTTTGCAGGAAGCGTGGGTTCCCCCAATACTGGGAGCTTCATAATTGAGCAATGAGACTGATTCTGACACAGATATCTGACTGTGAACCACGAGTATAAGAATTTTACGGTTTCGCAGTGTGCCTGGACCGACGATGCACTTAAACCGAGTGTCAAAGCTCTTCCCTCGAACCCGGGTTTGGTTGTGGATTCTTCAAATGGTTCGAGTACGATACCACCCGATGGCAGGAGGCCTTCTGAGACCTCACACAGCCATCCAAAGACTCTCCCAACTGGGGCAATCGTGGGGATTATAGTTGGTGGAATTCTCCTCTTGGTAATATCCGCCTCCGCCATCTGGCTCCTCATCTCCAGAAAACAAAAGGCAAAAATCGGAGCAGCACTAGAAGACAAAGCCTCATCAACCTCTCGGGGCTCCGTCAATAAAAACCAAGACCCCATCTCGGAATTATCAGGTCACACTCGCGCCCACGAAATCAGCGATGAAAACTCATGCATCACGACAGCAGAACTAGATGGACGAGATGAGCACTCTGCAGAAAGACAAGAACTGCCGAATCTCCCCACAACAGCCGGGAGAAGCGAATTAGAAGATTCCCCAATAGTGGGAGATGCAAGTCAGCGAGGGAGTAATTCAGAGCCCACATCCTCGAATTCTTCGAAGCAGAATCTTACCTTCATGCAACGCCCCTTTCCCCTTGCGAGACTTCATCATTCGAATTCGGAGAATTCCAATTTCAGTCATGTTTCCTCGTTCAATGAATCTTCAACCAGATTTTCGGACAGTAACTATCCCTCACCAACGAGCTTGGAAGTGAATGACCTTAGGGGGAGTGGGGGAGGAGGGAGGGTAAGACGAGCGGGTAGCAATCGACGGGCTGGTGAAATTCCTGAGCTGATGGGGAGTGATGTTCCTCAACTGCCATAAGGGCTGATGTTCAGCTTGAGGGATTTACCCGTCAGAATAGAAATACGAGCTCTGGCGAGCCCTTAAAAATGAGGACGTGAACAAAAATTCGCTCTTATAACATCATTGATATGGTTGTTACAGTGAGTAAGGAACGGCAGTGCAGAATCAACTGGGTTGAAATGGAAGGCGCGACTTGAGCCCGACTCACCGGCACCAGTCTCAGAAGCGCAACTCAAAGTCACTCCTTCGATTACTATTGTGCCAACCTGTAGCAAAAAAGGAAGCTACGGAGGCTATTCAAAGCATGCGATTTTTGATAAATCTATAGCAAAGCATCTATAAACAGAAGCATCATTTATCGACAGTAACAAACAAGTTTTCATTAAAAAAACTTTTGAGATTTTCCGGGGGGGCCTTGAGAGCCCACGCGGTCCAAGGTTACCTTTGTAGCGCACCAGGATGGGTGCGTCTCTCAAAACGATGATGGGGGCGTTGCTGAGTTTGATTGTATGCGACGAGGACCCTTCGCTCGTCTGGGGAACTTCATCAGAGAGTATTAATACAGTTATTCTGGACACACTCGCTTAAGGATAAGTCCAACACAAATCGTACCCCCAGTTGCCTCGCAACCCTCAATCTATCAGAACACAAGTGTCTTTCTTACCTCAGCTCGCGCAAGGCAGGACTACTACCCAATAGAGGGTACTCGGCAAAACAAGCTATTCTCTAATGCCCATGAAAAAAAACAGAAATACACTTACAAAGCTCGAAACTTCCTCATGCATTATTCCTACGCCTTGCCACTACCTTACTCCTTGCCTTCTTTTGAGATATAACTATTCTATTCTACTCTGCTGTTGTTTTTTAGTGATTAGGGTCCCCAGAAAGTAGATTTCTGTCATTTGCCGAGCTGAAATCCAATATGAACTAGAAATATCCATCAAATCCCCTTCATACATCACTTCTGAAGGTAACATATGCCTGGCCGAACTAGAAAACACAATAAATAACACAGTTATAGAGAAACCCGACTCATTTGTGCGAGTTCAACCTTGCTCACCGAAGTCCTTGTTTTGCAGGTGTTCTAGGCCCTTGAAAGTTCTTCATTCCCCTTATTTCCCAAGTGTTTAGTAAAGACGAGATGGGCTGTGCTGAACGACCCACAGTTGAACAGATCTTTGGACCCCACCCCAACAATCTTCTGTACCTATCTCTAATGATCTTCATTCCGCCTTGCCCAGGTTAGATGAAAATTCTTTTCCTCAGTGGCAGCATTCATTTTGTTTCATCCATCCTACAGTGAAAAGCCCCATTAGAGTTGCACAGGAAGTGCAGAAATCAAGGCATCATGCAACGCGCGATTCGCATTGTAACGGGAAGCACATTAACCGGCAGGTCACCGCTCACTGTCTGTACAACTCAGAAATGCTCATAGCTTGGGGGTAAAGGGATGAAATAAGTGAGCATATAGATTGCTTGATTCCGAGTTTATTGGATCTCTTGAAACCCATATTGAATAAAACATGAATTTCAAAATGACCGTTCTTCATGTTGCCTTTCTTGTCGTGGCGATTGGGGCATCTGCTACAGGCAAGTTTGGAACCTGTTTATAACAAGATAAGTCACAAGCTAATTGAACAAAAAGGATTGGATTTTTCTTGCAAAAGTGTTCACAGACGTGGTCTGAAAACCAAACCAACTGCGGTTTCCCAAAGCCAGTCGCTTCAGCAGTCTCCAATAGCCACCCTCCCCGGGTCTCGAGTAACTCAAGCACCAGACGTGACTCGCATCCCTGAGACCTACGAAAATTCAACATTGGCTGCTTGCGCTTCTTGATATCCCAAGTATAAGCCATCCATCCAAAACGAAACAGAACTCTTTCATTCCTATCGTTGTGAGCTGTGAGTCCGGTCCAAACTCGAAGCTATGATGTCAGAACTAACTATTGACAGAGTTATGACATCATTAAAACTATTTTACTTCCCAACGACAACATTAAATAGCTGGCATCCTTCCACAATTTACGTCCAGGAATTTAATACAACACTGTTCGTATTCCCCCAAAGATTAAAGAGATAGCTTCTGACAAAGTCAAAGTACGTCTCCTTCCGTATACATGGCGTGGCCAACAATTGCTGCATATAATGTACACGAAATAACCACTTGGTCCTATGTCGAAATGACAACCACGAGGACACGCGGAAATAAGCGAATAACTTGCACTATTACCACAACGGTTGATTTCATAAAAAGCCTCACCTCTCCAATGGACCTAAGCTTTATACACTTCTCCACTCAAACCTTTATCAAACGTCATCCACCCGTTTGACCCTGCACAGGTTGTTACTTTCGATTTTTCGAGTATGGATTTGAGTAGTGTTATGGAATACGCGTACTCGGGAGGAAACGGAAGCTTAATAAACGATGGAATCCCCAAATTACTAGCTCCATCCTCCCAGCTTAAACTCTCAGATTTGTATTCTGATTGTCCCTCCACTTTAGACAAACGCACACCGCCAATAACAAGGGCAGATGGTTCTGTTGCTGCCAGGGAAGATAATGATTATCTTTCACTCCTAAACTCCAGGAACCACCAACACTTCCGGTGTAATCCGTTTGTTCAGTTGTCGAGTTCATTTACGTGGCTCGGGAATCCTTGGAAGTCATGTAGAGTTAAACTGGACGATCTTTACTGGGGTTTACCAGATCCTCCCCATGCTCTGGAATTCGACCCAGTTATGACCCCGGTCACTCCTGTTGTCCCACAAGGTTCCAGTCATATTGGGGCCGTCGCAACTCAACTTGCTGCACCTTTGCCAGTAGTAAATCCAGGACAAGCTTCAAGTATGTCTCCTGCGAGTGGAAATCAACCCACCCGAACAGATATACCAGAAGTGCAAGCCAGTAGAAAACCACACGAGGTTACGAATTCAGACTACAATCCAACTGGTGAAACGGATGGGGGTTATGAAAACACACATTCGGGAAGCGGTTCCCTAAATAACGCAGATTTAGTAGATATGAATGCCACAAACCGGAAAGAAACCAACCTGAATCCAAACGGTCCCCCTTCAACCAATATATATCCTTTGCCAGGAAAGGAAAACCCAGTCTCAGCAGTTTCGGTAGCGGTTATTGGCACACATGTCATATCAGCCGGAATCAGTAGCAACAATAGAGGGGAATTTACCTTTTCTGGAGGGTCAACGCTCAAATATGGGAATACAATTACTCTCACTCTTAATGAGAACGGGAGTCCTGTATCTGTTGCCTACTCGATCAATGAGGCCGGTAATCTAATAGTCAGTACGATTGACTCTCTAAAAGGAACTACAATCACGCCACATTCCATACAAGGATCAAATACAGCGCGTCTATCAGACCAAAGTATAATCATTTATATGGGCAAGACTCTTACTAGAAGTGGGATGATAGCTACTCTTAGTTCGCAAAATGCAGTCGCAACTTATGGCTCCATTGGTGTTGTTCTTCAATACCCAAACGGGGTCATCTCAACGGTTTCGGCGGTTGATATTTTGGCTACAGGATCGCCTGGAAACGAAGCAGGGATGGTTTCGATAATCGACAATGTGATAAATGGCGATGGCTCCCTTGGAATCACCTCAAATCCTTCTATTACCGGACAGATCTTAGCAGGAAAGCCATCATCCACCGGTAGTTTCTCCGGGGACGGAGTTCAGAGAGCTGAATTTACCGGGGACTCTTCAGTTCAACAAATGAATGTTTGGCTTTGCGTGATATGGCGTAGCTTGGCTGTGTTAGAGGGCTTGTGATCATGTCAAATGAAGATATAAAAACTAAAAATGTTGAATTATAACTTGATGTAGAAATCATACCTTGAAACAGTACAATCCCTGTATTATGGACGGAAGATCGCCTCATGTTAGTATTGCCAATATGAATTATTAAGTCAAATGTACCTCCTCCTCAACTAGAGAGGACTTTAAGAAGTACACTAACTATCTATCTACCAGCAACATTAGCTCGATCTAGTGTATTTTATCTGAAAAGTCTGTAATTAGTTAATTATATACTGAATTAACTAATTATATAGACTTTATAATAAATAATTCTTTAATTTTTTAATTATATATAATTAAAGCTATTTCCACTTTTATTAATTCTTAAGTCTCTTTTAGAATTTCTATTTTTATTAATTCTTAGGTCTCTTTTAGAATATATATACACCTCTATATATATATTCTAAAAGAGACCTAAGAAGATAAGAGACTTAAATCTAGAGGTTAAGTCTATCTTCTATATAAAAATAGAGACTTTTTTACCTTCTTTTTAGTTTTTAGATTATCTATATAAGAGAGACTTATTCTCTCTCCTCTCTTTCTTTTCTTTATTATCTATTACTTCTTTATTCTTTATTATACTTAATATTAATAAGATTATAGATTCCTCTTAGAGTATCTAGTGTCAGGGGTTACACCCTGACTATAGCTTTCACATGCGCGCATGACTTTCACATGCACGCTTGGTTGTACGCTTGGTTGTACGCTTGGTTTTCACGTGTTGCTTGGCTTGAGGACAGGCGTCCTTATAAGGCTGCCTGTCTTGCTTTCTTGTGTACTTCTTTCTTTAGTTGTTCGTCCTTGTACAAAGTCCGCCTCTGTAATTCAATTCACGAGTATTTGTTACACGCCCTGACATTACGAACAACTCCCATACCTAAGCGAGCGAGTGTACAAGGGGTGCACTTGTGTGGTGCGAAGGATGGCCGAGGACAACGGAGTTCCCGCGAGGGCAATGGGTCTCCTACGTC
>LKTO01000301.1:0-62440 GCA_001399465.1 Hymenoscyphus scutula | reverse complement strand
GGTTTGATTGAAGGGTTTTTCAGACGGAAACGGTGTCATTGTGTAGAGTGTTATGTGATTATAGAATCACATGTGAGATCTAAGAAGTCTCGGCTGTATATATAGTATATATAAGAAAGAAGGAGGTGAAGCAACGATGCAGCCGCTCGCTCTTCTAGGGATTTTCAAGGTGCGGTGGTGTTCGCCGTCGTGGCGGCTGTTGGCTGTACCAAATTTCGGATTTACGCTCAATAGGGTACCCAAACCACGGCCCGGTGTCTCGGCTTCAGTGCTGCGGGTGACTCGGGAAGGATGCCGTGGCCGTGGCCGTAAGTGAGGGCTCATGTCAGGCTCAGGGTTCACTGCAGCTCAGTGGAGTAAGAAGTCGGATTGGGAGGCAAAATCGCCTCCAGTCGAAAGAAGCCGTTGCATTTCGCGACAGACTTCACCAAAAAGTATTCTTCGTACGAGTCTCCCCCCCTCTCCCCCCCCTCCCCCCTCTCTCCAACACCAAACACCACTACCTATCATGCTGTGATACACACACCACGCACCAGCATATCATGCTTCATTCCATCCGCGTCGGTCCATCCAGGAGGCCATGCGCAAGCTTTGTACGATTAGCAAAGCATCGCGCCCATCGCCGTCAGGAGAACCCACGACGACAAATCAGATATTTCACCAATGAACCCCTTGCGCCGACGCCCCGAGGAACTGCGAATCCGGGGTTAATATCGAGTAAGCCTCTCTTCTATCATCTTCTAGAAAAATTACTGATGTGTGCTAGACTCCAAAGCGAGATTCAATGAAATAGGGGTACAACAACTGAGCAGCCATGTATACTCCCAAATCTTCCGCGAGGCCAGTGTGCCACCGCCTCAAAATCTGGTAGATCTTTCCAAGGACCATCTGCGACGACACGAATTATTGGGAAAGAACACAGACAATAATCCACCGATATCCTTTGATCTCCCCGAACTTCAAGGACAAACGCTCGATGAACACTTCTACAAACTCGGAGTCGATGCCGCAGAGCCATATCTCTCCCAAGCCAAACAATTCACGAGAGCCAATGCTCCACCGAAGCCGCGGAAATGGGTGCGAAGGAGTGGTTGGACTAAATACTATGGAAATGGAGATTCGGAACCAGTCGATGCGCCTCAGGAGGAAATGCTATGTTTTGATACCGAAGTGATGTGGAAAGAGAGTTCTTTTGCTGTGATGGCATGTGCTGTGAGTCCTACGCATTGGTATGCCTGGTTGTCGCCATGGTTATTAGGGGAGACGGAAAACGATCGACATTTGATACCTCTGGGAGATCCAACGAAGCACCGGATAGTCGTGGGGCACAATATTGGTTACGATCGAGCGCGAATCTCTGAGGAATACGACTTGAAACAATCGAAAAACAACTTCCTGGATACCATGTCACTTCATGTAGCTGTAAATGGGATGTGTTCGCGCCAGAGACCGACCTGGATGAAGCACAGGAAGAACCGGGAACTGAGGGACAAGATCGCAACCGAAACGGATAATGTCGAACTAGCGAGTTTGCTTGGAAATAAGGCTTTGACGGAAGAGGAAGAGGAGTTATGGGTCGGACGAAGCTCCGTCAATTCATTACGAGATGTCGCGAAATTCCATTTGGACGTTACCATCGATAAAGCGCAGAGAGAATACTTTGGAGAACTGGATCGAGCGGGTGTACGAGAAAAACTGGATGAGCTGCTGGATTATTGTGCTGCGGATGTGGTCATTACTCACCGAGTATACAAAAAGGTCTTTCCCAACTTCCTAGAAACCTGCCCTCATCCTGTTAGTTTTGCTGCATTACGACATCTCTCTTCGGTCATCTTGCCTGTGAACAAGTCGTGGGAAGCCTATATCGGAAATGCTGAAGCAACATATCACAAGCTGTCTGATGCAGTTCAAGAGAGACTGGTCGCTTTGGCTGAGAAAGCATTGGTTATCAAAGATGATTCGGAGCAATGGAGTAACGACCCATGGCTGAAGCAACTGGATTGGTCTGGTCAAGAGATTAAAATGGCCAAGGGAAAAAAGAAGAATGATCCACCTCGAATAGCAGCTCGACAAAAAATGCCCGGAATGCCAAAGTGGTACAAAGATCTTTTCCCAAAAAAGGATGGACCTATTGGATTAACCGTCAGAACTCGGGTCGCTGCTCTCCTTTTACGATTATCATGGGATGGGAAGCCTCTGGTGTGGTCAGACAAGTATGGATGGACCTTCCGAGTACCGATTGAGGATGCGCATACATATCAACAGAAGCAAATGCAAGAATGTACTGCATTCGAAGAAAAGGATATGACTTTGAGGGACGACAGGAGTGCTGCTTACTTCAAAGTACCTCACAAGGATGGACCATCAGCACGATGCGCCAACCCAATGGCAAAAAGTTACATGCCATATTTTGAAAAGGGGATACTTTCTTCGGAATTCGCTTACGCCAAAGAGGCCCTGGAGATGAATGCTTCTTGTTCGTATTGGATAAGTGCGAGAGATAGAATCATGTCACAAATGGTCGTTTACAAGAGCGATGGAGCAAAAGGCCCGGACGAGGGAGTGGATACTCCAGAGACTGGTTACATCCTACCTCAAGTTATTCCCATGGGTACGGTCACACGCCGTGCAGTCGAAAATACCTGGCTCACCGCAAGCAACGCTAAAAAGAATCGAGTTGGGTCTGAACTCAAGTCGATGGTCACGGCTCCTCCTGGATATTCTTTTGTCGGTGCAGATGTCGATTCTGAAGAGCTCTGGATCGCAAGTCTGATTGGTGACGCGCAATTCAAACTTCATGGTGGAAATGCTGTGGGTTTCATGACATTGGAAGGAACCAAAGCTGCAGGTACCGACTTGCATTCGCGAACAGCGTCTATTCTTGGAATCACGAGGAACGATGCTAAAGTTTTTAATTATGGTCGCATTTACGGAGCTGGACTCAAGTTTGCCTCTACTCTTCTTCGACAATTTAATCCTAATCTTTCGGAAGCGGAAACGACAAAAGTCGCAACCAATCTGTATCGTGCAACCAAAGGGCAGAAAACGAATCGCAAAACTCTTCATAAAAAGGCGTTTTGGCGTGGTGGTACCGAAAGTTTTGTCTTCAATAAGCTTGAGGAATTTGCTGAACAAGAAAGACCTCGTACACCTGTTCTCGGGGCTGGGATCACTGAAGCTTTGATGGCTCGTTTCGTCAATGCTGGAGGATTCATGACTTCGAGAATTAACTGGGCTATCCAGTCCTCTGGTGTCGACTACCTACATCTTCTCATAATCAGCATGGACTACCTAATTCGACGATTCAACATTGATGCGCGATTAGCCATCACAGTACATGACGAGATCAGATATCTCGCTCGCGAAGACGACAAGTATCGAACCGCCATGGCTTTACAAGTCGCCAATGTCTGGACGAGAGCGATGTTTGCCCAGCAAGTTGGTATTAATGATCTCCCTCAATCATGTGCCTATTTCTCGGCTGTGGATATCGATCACGTCCTCCGCAAAGAGGTGGATATGGACTGCATCACGCCCTCTCACCATGAGAAAATCCCTCACGGGGAGTCGATTGACATGACGACCCTCCTCACCAAACCCACCTCCTTCCTCGATCCCTCCATCATCCCTCTCGACCCTCCGAATCTCAAGAACATTACCTACACACCACGTATCCCCGTTATGCAGTCCCTGGATTCGAACACCGACATCAACTTCCTGCAAGCGCAGATCACGGCCGATGACCAAGAACTTCGTGAGATCTTGAAGAATCAACGCAAAGCCGCCGAGGGGGACGTGACGAAACCAGTGAAGGAGAAGAAGGTGATGGAGAGAAAAGTTAGAAATATCGTTCCTTATCAGTCTCAGCCGGAGATGATACAGATGGAGCAACCGTCTATCGCTGAGTTACTGGGGAATATGCATTTCACCAAGGAGGATTTCAAGAAGGGCTTTGAGAATAAGAAAAGCTGGGGATGGGAGCGGTCTGTGAACAATAACCATAAGCAGAGGGCTACTACTAGGTGGTAAGCTCGTCGAGGCGGGGAAGATTGAGAACGGGTTTAAGAGTTTTTCCTTTTTCTTGTGCATTACCCCTTTTTGCAGCGGGATTTTCGGGCTGGCTCTCTCTTTTTTTTTTGGCAACTGTGCGATCTATGTGTGTGATTATGTGGATACCTACCTACCTACTTTACTCCCAACCTCTTTCCTTTCCACTGTTCATGTTGTCATCTTTTAGGGGGGAGGGATTTTTGTATTTTGCGCTCTTGGCACTTGGCCTTATTTTTCATGTATATGGGAAACCTTTCTTTTTTGGTGGGCTTTTTGGTGGTGGGAGAAGGGCGTTTTTGGGTTGTATGGTAATGAGCGAAGACCTTTGCGTTTTGCGTTTGAGCGGAGGGTGTATGAATTTGAGGAATGGGATGGGGTGGTAAGATAGAGGGAATGGCAGGGAGGGAGGGTGAGGGTGAGGAGGGGAGGTGATGATAGTAGGTGAGACCGTGAGAAATACTAAAAAACATGTTCAAATTTTTAAGAATTGGTCTTGTGAGACAAGGTGTCTTTTGTGCTTTGGTTCTACTACCTCTTTTATACTAACACCAATCAGTGCTACACAGATCAGAGACTTAGTTCTTAAATCTTCTAGGCATTCTACTATCGCAGTAGGGGGTTACTCTTTTAAAGGTTCAAGTATAAGTAAGCCCGGTTCCTAGCCTGAAGAGTAAAGGGCCCCTTACTGTCGCAGAAGGAGTATTCAAACTTTTACTACCGTGATAAGTACGTACTTTATACGGAATCAGGAAGAGTAGAGTCCCTATTACTGTCGTAGGATAGGAAAGCCTCCAGCTTTATTACAATGATAACGCACCCCCTCAACCTCTTCTCGAACCGACTCCTCTCGATCCTCAAAGCTTTGATCTCTTTATTGAGCCCTTCGAGCAACCACCGCGGATAGTCTTAACTTGCTTCCGCTCGCTAGCCTTCTACGGTATAAACGCGTCAATTCATACTCTCTCTCTCGCTAGCTTTCTAACTTACGAACGTCAACTAATTCACTCTGCAAAGAGCATCCTACCCTGAATTCGCAGAGCCTCACACTCCCTCCCTTGCCGACCGATATACAAGAACTCCTTTCTGATCTCTCATGCGCTCGTAGATCAGCTAGGTAACAGAAGAGCCTTGTTTTATCTCTCTATCCTTATTCACTTCACCGCGGAGCCACAAGTATATCTCACATCCGTACACAAATAGAAGATTGGAAATAGAGGAGAAATAGGAAGGAAATAGATAATAGGTGGATAGGGGGGTGTTCACTTATAGAAGCTATCTTATGAAGTTTCTCTAGTGTTATAATATAAGTAGAGTAGTTATCACTCTATTCTACATAACCTAGGAAGGCTATAAAAAGTCTATACCTTAGCTACACTTAAATCGCAAATTATATATCGTAAAACTTTTTAGATTTTAAAACTATTCCTATACTATTACTCTTTCTCCTTCTCTCCTTCTTCCTTTCTCTCTTCCTTCCTTCTCTCTTTCCTCTTTAGAAAAGAAGAGTATATTATAACGTTTTACTCCTCTAATCCCCTCCTTAGTTATCTCTCTCTTCTAAAAGAGTATAATTATAAGAATATAATAAGTAGAAGATAAAAGAAAGTAAGAAGAGAGAGGAAGTAAGAAGAGGGGTAAAGTAAGAAGTAAGGTGAAGTAAGAAAGTAAACATTTCGAGAGAAAGGTAGCTCTAGTATAGATAAAGAGATTGTAGAAAATAAATATTCTTCTTCCTCTCTTTCTTTATTTTACTTCTTCTACTCTTTCTGTCTTACTCTCTTACTCTCTCTTTTAAGAGTAATAAAAGAATAGAGTACCTAGGTAGTAGACTATCTATTAAAAGCTAGCTAAACACGTGATATATATATATTCTTTTTATATATAATTTTACTATTATTCTTCTCTAGAGGCGAACAAGTAATAAGGCTAAAATATATATCCTAGAGACTTAATATAGAGCTTTATATAGAGAGAGAGAGTAGACTTATAATTAATAAAAGATTTAGTTTTTTACTTATAAAAGATATTAATTTATAATTTATAATTTATAATTTATAATTTACGATTTAGTTCTTTCTAGCTTTTAGTAGATTTAGAATACTATAGTTATAAGAGGTATTAGTTATATATAGAGTATATATAAGGTAGTAGAAGTAGAATAGTTAGATAACTATTAAGTATACTAGGAATTAAAAGAGTAAGAATTTAACTTATAAAAATAACTTATTTAATTAACTTAGTTTCTAACTATAAGAATAGTAAAGGTCTATATATACTCCTTAGAGAGATTCTAGAAGGTTCTATAGATTATAAATATAATAGAAGTACTTATAAATTAATAGAGATACTAGAATATTTTAGTTTATATAACTAAATCTTCTACTATCTATAGAATATAATAATAGCGAATATAGAGATAAGATCGATAGAAAGATACTAGAATTATAGAGATATTAGCTAATAGTATAATCTAAAAATTAGTTATTCTAATCTAAAAAAATAGTTATTTATACTACTTTAAATAGAGTATTCTATACTCTCGTTCTCTTACTCTCTTACTCTCTCTCGTTATAATTATAGTAGAATTAATTACTACTATAAATATTTCTATATCTAAAACGCTAATATATACAAGGGCTAATATGTATTGAGTGCTACCGTTTAGTGAGGAATAGTGTACGGCCTGGCACTTAATACATATTAGCCCTTGTATAGCTTCTAGAGATAATAGGCTATGTATATAAACTCTATATTATAAAGCTAGCTAGAAAGTAGACGATATTCTTCTTTAGAATCTACGACTTACTTATAACTAGGTCTATTATACTCTAGAATATAGACCTACTTCTTAAAAACACTTAACTAGTAGATATATCTTACTTAATATATCTTATAGAAAGCACCTTAATAACTAGGTCATCTAGTTCTTCTTTACTCGCGATATTCTATAAGTAGAGCTTTCTAAATAGCTAGAATAGAATAGCTAGTATAGTAGTAAGGCTATAAGAATAGTATTTAAGAAAGAAGGCTATATAAGAGAAGTAAGGAGGAGAAAGCTACTACTCTCTCTAAAGAATTAGACTCTATAGCTAGTATAGGCCTTTAAGTATAAGGATTAGACTAATAAATAGTAGAATACTATTCTTTAGAGTAATAAGAGCTAGGTATAGCCTAGATATTATAAGACGTAATAGTATATAAGGAAAGTAGAATCCTTAGAGCTCTTTCTCTCTAATTACATCTCTTATAAATAGTAGAGAAAGATTAGATAGATGTTTTAGAGGTGTATAAGTAGAAAGTATAGAAAAGAAGTTAGTCTATTCTAGAAGAAGATATAGAAGACGATTATAAAGAAGTCTTATTATAAGTATACTTTCTCTATAGTATAGAACTATCTTTATAACTCTAGAGACCTATATCTAGAGCTTTCTTTTTAGTAGAATAGAGAACCGAGATATAATATAGTATATAGTTTAGTATATATAGCTAAGAGAGAGGTTATATCTATTTTTTACTATCTATTCTTACTAGATTTATCTTCTATTAAGGCTCTATAGAATAGAATAAAGAATATCTTATAGACGCTATACTCTAAAGTCTATAGGAATTCTATAAGGCTTAAAGTAGCTGTTTTAGAAGTCTAGAAAGCTATTATAGACGTAGAGGTTAGAGATTTAGTATATATAATATATAAATACTATCTAGATATTAAGAATACTTATAGAATATATATAAAGTAGTAGAATAGTCTAAATAGCTTTAATTTCTAATATTTACCTCTATAGTATTATTTAAAAGCGACGTTATAGTAGTAATTCTAATTTATTTAACTTTATATATAGTAGAACTAAGCGATAATAGACTAAGGTTTAAACTAAAAGTCTATTACTAAGTAAGATAATTATTATCTAAATGAAATAGTAGTAAAAGAGAGTCTATACTACTCTAGATCGAAAGCGGTACTTAGTTTTACTTTAAAAAATTAGAAATTAATAATACTACTTTTTAAGTACTAGATAATAGTTTATACTCTATATTCTTCTAGAAAAATTAGTTTTCTTTTAGACTCGCTCTAGATATATCTAGAGCGATACTATCTATAGAAAGTTCTATAGAAGGTACTTCTATATATCGATTACTATATATAGTATATAATATATATAGTCTATAATATATATATATAGTACTAGACTTATTTTACTTATATAAGAATAAAAAAATTTAGATTGTATTATTTCGATATTAGAGAGTTTCTTTTTTAGAGATATTAAGTTAGAAAAAAAATAAAAGAAAGAGAGAGAATAAGTAGAAAGTATTAAGAGATTAGATTTAGTTTTAATTTTTATTTTAATTTTAAGATTTAGAACTTATAACTTTTTACTTTTTCTCTAGATAGCGCTTTTCGCGGTTTATAGTTACTAATTCTAAATAGTCTATATATATGTGACAACACGTACGCAAGGCCCACGGTGTAGGTTGTGGAATCGTAGAAACTGTCAAATACAAGGATTCTAAGCTGAGGAGAGAAGAGAAGAAAGACAAAAGCCTAGGAGCTGGAGGCTCTTAAATACATGAGGTGCGTCTAGCGCATGCCCTTGGCTAAGAGCTAAGCGAGGGATAACTAAGCGAGGGATAACCAAGTAAGGGATAACCAAGCAAGGGATAACTAAGCAAGGGATAGCTAAGCAAGGCATAGTTAAGCAAGGTATAGTGGCAAGGCATAGTGGCGGTCAGAACCGTCACAATATATATATTAAGAAGAACCTTTAGATTAGAAAATATATATAAAGGAAGCGAGTTAAGAAGGCGAGTAGTAATAGAAGAAGAGAGAGAAGAAGAGTCTAAGAACTCTATAATACGAATCTAACCTTTTTCTATAAAGGAAAAGAGAAATAAACAATATCTTTATATAAACCTTTTAATTCTTTAGAGTCTAGATTACTTTATATAGAAGCTATCTCGATTTAATAAACTTATTTTTCTAAATTTACTATAAATTAACTAGAAATCTAATTACTCTAAAGCCTATTAAGCTAACTTAGTTAGCTAAAATATAATTACTTAATAATATTAGAAATTATTTATCTAGATTAAATAAGTATCTATCTACTACTCTCTTACTTCTAGAAAGATAAGAACTCGATTTAATTAGTCTAATTACTCTAAAGTTTATTAAATATATAATTTAGTAAGAAAACTTATTAACTTTATATTTAGTTATTTATATATTTATTAATTCTATAACTTTAATTAACTCGCTTAGTTAGTCTAGATATTATTAATAACTAGTTTAGAGTAGAAAACTTAGTATATAGCTAGTTTTATATTTAATTCTTAACTTTTTAATAAGTTAAGTACCTTTATTTAAGTAACTTAATTAATATAATATATTTCCTGGTCGAGCTAATTACTTAGTTAAGCTAATTACTAGAATACTAAAACGCTATAACTTTATAAATATTATAATAATATTATTTAAAAAACTCTAGCTACTCTATACTAATTAAAATCTAAGATGTCTTATATATATAAGTATTATATCTAATCTAATTATATAAACTATAACGTCGTGTGAGAGGCTTGGATTAAGAGGGTCGGGTAAACCAGGGGCTCGGCAAGCGAGGGGTATCCGCGGGGCACAGGGTATACGACAGCAGCCCGACGGCAGCCCGCAACCGGGTCGAAGCCAGGGATACTAGGGATGTTTTCAGGAATGTAGGGATAGGAAGGGGTATTCAAGGGTCAGGAATGTAGGGATAGGAAGGGGTATTCAAAGGTCAGGAATGTAGGGATAGGAAGGGGTATTCAAGGGGTCTAGATGTATATAACCAGGAGGTTGGACGGAGGCATAAGGGGGGCATCGATTATTCTGTATTGCAATAGAACACTAGTGGTTCTATCACGTCTGCGTACTCCACTGCTTATTCAGTTCCTCACATTATAATCGATCGAACCCTTAGGGAAGCAGTCTGGTAAGAGACAACGAGACGCAAAAATGGCGACAAGACCAACAACAAGATTACAAAGCCGATTCCCAACAGACGAGCGGCCATCTGGGACTCAGAGTATAACCAGCGGCACACACGCGGCAGAGAGGAAGACTCACAGCAACCACGCGAAGAACAATCGCCACAGGAAGGACAGAGGGAACCGACCCCCGATTCGCAAAGGAATATAGAACTACCGCGGAACAACAGCGAGCCGCAAGTAGTATCAGGAGAGCACGGAGTTAGGAGAAAACTTGAAGCAATCCAGAGTAGGATCAGCGAGTTGGAAGCGGAGGAACACTTGTTTGCGGAATTGATCGCGTAAAAGGAGTATATCGACTTTTAATCCTTGATGGCCATGGTAGTCATTCTACTCCCGCATTCGATCTTTTCTGTTCAGAACATAACATTATAACGCTTTGTATGCCACCGCACTCATCTCATCTTTTACAGCCATTGGATGTTAGTTGCTTTGCAGTTTTAAAGCGATTATATAGACAAGGAGTTGAAGAGCTAGTACGAGCCGGCACATATCATATCGATAAACTAGACTTCCTTTCAATATATCGTGTAGCCCGTACAAGTACTATGGTCAAAAACACAATCTGTAATGGATTTACAACTACTGGCCTTGTCCCGTACAACCCAGATCAAGTATTGAGTAAATTACATACTCAATTACATACGCCTACTCCTCCTTTACTTTCTCCAAACCTACTAACATATGAGGCAGATCAGCAAACCCAGACAATTAAAGCATCTATTAAACGACGCATAACCGTTCTCTCAAGCCCTACTGCTATTGCATTAGATCAATTGGTTAAAGGGTGTAAGATAGTGTCATGAATCACGTGTGCAGTCAGGTGATAAGTGAGGACCAGGCGGCGTCCTGACAGGTTAAGCACTATTGAGAACTCTTATAGCAAACAAGGACGCTTAGGCTAGCTAAGCGATCCAGGGATTTCTCTTTGTATCTAAATGACGTGACGAAGCGACTGCTGTTGGTAGTCGCTCCAGAGCGACTGGTCGACTCAGTCGACCCAAGAGAACGAAGGTTCTATATAAGACTGGCACGTCTGCCATTAGATAGGAGCTTCGTGCTCAACTCAATATTACATTGTTATCACTACCTTGACAGCTTTGTAGTTAAGTGACGAGTTTACCTCTGAGTAAACCCACCCGATACGAACCTCTTTGTAAGCAATCCAACCCGACGAGACTTAGCCAGCTAGTTAGTTTGAGAATCGTCACAGATAGCTATACAATCAGCTACGGTTTTGGCAGAGGAAAATCGACGTTTACGAGCTGAATCTGAACGTCAAAAGAAGAAGAAGACTGTGCGACGTCAATATATTGCTACTAGGGGTGTTCTTACGGGCCAGGAAGGAAGGGAACTTATTCAAAATAGTGATAATATGGTTTTAGATGAAGCTATGGCCCCGCTAATTGAACCACGAATTCGTGCACCACGAACCTGTAGTATATGTAGATCACTAGCGCATACTGCTCCTAGGTGCCTAGATCGAGAATAAGAAAGATAATATAGTTTATATAAATAAATATTAAGTGGTTAAAGTTTTATGGTTTTTAAAAGTTGGATGGTGGGGTAAAAAATCTGGACTGCTTATAAATCCGGACAACTTATAAAGTACGTTACTCTATATACTATGAGGTAATTATTCTTAGTCAGTGAATTTACTAGACTCACTACTAGGTTATCTTGAGGAGTAATATAATTGGTTAATGCTACAATTAGTGAATAAAAATACATCAGAGGGCTTGTTCTAGGGTGTAAGTAAGTCTCTGCTTTTGCTTTTTTCGTGGATCGTGAAGATAAAGAGGATGAGGATGAGAAACATAAGTCGATGTGGGAAACTTGCAGGTTGTATAATTTCTTTCCACTTTTATCAATAGATGTAATATACAAGTGGCAGTAAAACCCGAACTTTGGAATGGTAGATAAAAAGAAAATGTTGAGGAAGAAGGAAAGGGTCATACCCATGAATGCTGTATCGAAAAGAGTGTTCCAGGTCCTCTGTCTGGAAGATGCTGTTCATGACGTATAATATCTCAGTTCTTAAGGGCTAAAATCATTTATACCAGTTTACAAAGAGGTGTGAGCTATTCTGTGCTTCAATGGTTTTACTCTTTTGAAGTGGATTGTAAAGGAGGAAGATGAGGTTGTGTTTTATGGAGTGATCGTTTTGGGGGTCATTCTTTCGAGAGAGATTATATAAAAATCAATACTATCTGATAGAGTATAGATATGAATGAGATGAAAACATAGCACCTGTCAGAATTTCAAAAGGTTCATACTCTAATATCTCTAGATAACTTAACATCGTTTAAGACACTATTATTGACTATTATAGTGATGTAAAACCAGGAGTTTCATGAATGATGAACACTGTGAGCACGAGGTGCATACAAAACCAGCACACAGGCCACTGCGAAACTGGTAGTTTTTTCTCTGGAGCCGAGTACCTGTCATCCACCCTTCCTTTTGTTTTAATAGTCAGAGTCTGTAGGATTATAATTTCTTGTTTCTGCCACTCTCCTGCTTCTCTTGCATTGAAAATCGCTGATGATATCTTGAACCTTGACGATGGATATGTTTTAGAGGGTAATAAGGTTATTCAGGGAAGAGTGGTAGGACAATAACAGGTGGCTAAATAGACATTAAATCCTTACACTGTGAGCAAGAGCGCTAGAAGGTTTTGCTAGGGATATAGCGGGGGATTGAGCAGAAAATATTAGGTGGTGGTATGAAGTCTCCAACAGAGTATGATATTTCTAGAAGAGTAAAACAGTTCAATTGTCATATTTCACTTTATAAATGATAATTTGAATAGAGATATTGAACAGTGTGAGAACGCCGGACATATAAGAGAGCCCGAAATTAAAAAAAATTGTGAAGGACCAACAGGAATGTGCCTCAACTATGCTACTTTACTACCCGTATATTTGAACTTTCAATCTCATCAAATTATTGATCCAATATGTGCCTTTTTGTTCGCTTTATGGACCGCTAAGTTGTCTGAACGAGCGAACGTTTTTAGGGGTGATATTGTGTTCAGCAAAGAGCCACATGTTGCTTTGTGGTGCTCAAGATTCGATGTTCTAGTCTTCCCCTTTCCGAGGGGTTGAAAGCCACAAATACACACACAAGAGGCCGTGGTTCTGGTGATTTTGATATGAGGATATCGGAACGATCCCGGGCTAGAACTTGAGTGAAGACCTGGGGGGTTCTGTAATCTGGCTTTTATTCCAGAATAGTGCGAGTACTGAGCTTCCAGAAGGAGTTCTGCATTGTCGTTATGGATCCATATGTTGAGATTGTTATTCAGGTTGTTGCTAAGTATTACTGGGACCTGTTTCTCTACAATATATCCAAGTTGTAAATCGAACCCTCTCTTCTACCATATTCTTGTAGTATCGCTGCCAGATGATCCACGGAGAAGTTGTGGTCAAGATCCGTTGTCTCAGTGAAGTCGTTGTCATTGGTAGCTTTGGGAACTTCTGTGGTCGTCGCTATTTGCTGTAGCTCTTCCACCGATGGAGCCCTCAGTCCTAAACAAGAAACTTGGGCCTGTATACTGTGTTGCACTGCTCTCAAACCACATAGAAGATGTGTTCCATCTGTTGGGATCAATTCATATCCTTCGGGGAAATCAATCTGAAACTGTCTCTGTTGGTACGACCTGGTTGTCGTAAAAGGTGATACACAAATATAATCTCTGTTTGTATTCATTCGTGTATGAAGAGTAAAGGTAAAGAGAGGTGGTACCCTATAGGCTTAAGTATGTGGGAGACAAGCCACTTACATGACCTAAAGCGTGTAGATCCACTAGGCTCTCGTACATGGTGCTATTCACTAGAATTATATACCGACAGTCTTAAAAATCCTCTTTGGGGGGCCGAAATAACAGGAGGAGCACTGTTATCAACATTTATAACCTCTGATGTATAGAGATACATTGAAGATTGTCCAGAAGTAAGATTTGACTTCGCTCTCGCAACAAAGGGATTCTTTTTGGCGTGAGAAGACAACACTTCTTTTGGCTTGCTTCTTGGGGGACTTTTGTATCGTGCGTCGATTCTGAGTATTTTGGAATCTCCAGCAGAGTTTCTGGGTCCAGATAAGTCTCTATTAGCCGCCTTTTCTTGGCTGGGACAGGCACAATTTCGGGTTGACACCTGGGAGAAATTTGCCGGGACTCCATTTTATCTTCCCAGCCATCAGGTATACTGACTCTTGAAGCTACTTGTGTCCGACGGCTCTGTAGCTGCGTTGTATGACCTGGGAGAGGATCCAATTTCCTCTTTCTGGACTTCGTTGCTTCTTTTGGCAGGTTATTACCGAATAATTCGCCATCTACTACTGGGAAGAACGAGCCTGAGAAGGAGACACTCGCTGGGTAGATTGGAGAAGTCATCGGGTACGAATTGGTAATAGTTGGGTTCAACCATGAGTCGCCAAAATCCTGGGTATATCCCATGCCCCCGGAAGAGTCTCCAGAAGCTCTGAACCACGTATCGAGATAGAATGATGAATCCAAAGAAGTCATATCCACCGATTCAGTTGGATTTAGGCTCCAAAGCTCTTCCCCGTTAAAGAATTTACAAGGAGTTTTTGACAGACAGTGCTTCTCTATCTCGGTCAAATCTAGGTTCGGTTCTGGATGGAATGAGACGTCGTGAATCAATTGCGACTCCTCAATAACTGGTAGACTATTGGTAAATTTTTGACTTTGATTCTTGACATGGAGGTCAATGTTGGGGCTAGCCTTGGAGCACAAATAGGTCTCCTGGTATGGGGCAAGATCGAACCGCTCAGTTCTTATGTTTTCTGCAGGGAGCTCAATAGGTAGCATAGTATTTTCCATTTCTAGCACTTGCATATCAGGAAGTTCCGCCGAAAATTTCAATGTCGTTTCTGACAAATTGTATTCAGGGTGACGGCCTGGTGAAAGATCTGGTGAAAAATCCCGTTCTTTTAGAGGTTTTCTTGTTACGCGAGCGGTTAATGCCCCTTTCATGGCAGCGCGGAATCCTTTCTCTTTTGACTTCCCAAGACGTCGGGGCCCAGCACTGAATTCATCAAAGTCATCAACAGTGGCTTTGCCTCCACGGTCACTCAGTAAGACCATGCAAGAGAGAATCTTTGCATAGAGTGGATTGTTGTTTTCTTTTTCGGCTCGTCCCAGATTCATAGCTACGTTCTCCATTACGCTAGTCTTATGATAACTCCTGGTATTCGGATTTGCTCCAAGCTGCAAGAGAAGAGCCACCATGTTTCTCAACCCAAGGGCAGACGCGAGTGCCAAAGCAGTGTGTCCCTTCCTATCTCGGATGTGAATGTTTGAGTTGCGGGTGATTCTTTCTAGTTGGACACTGGATTTTGGCTCCTTAGACCAGTTAATCAAGGTAGAGATTATTAGTGTTTCTTCAGGGCGGTTAGTACTTTAATACTCCTACAAGGGCCAATATGTATTGAGTGCCAGGCCGTGCACTGTTCCTCACCAAACGGTGGCACTCAATACATATTAGCCCTTGTACCAGCTCATTTCGGACCCAACTGGTTTCAGCTTCCCCTCTCAACACTCTAACGGATCAGATATTTTTACTACACTGACAATCATGGTGAGTCGATGCGAGCCAATATCTCAGTGTTCTAACAACTCTCCAATTCTATCAGCAACACGTCTCCCACTATGATCCAATATCTCAAAAGGAAATCCCGAGTTACATGCTCTTCGAAGAATAATTTCGTAATCCGTCAAATGCGAAGGATCCCGAAGCCTGAATACGTGTAGAAATGTTTCTCCAGAAGAATTCTGCTGCGAGTTTGTTACCGAGGGGTGGTTATGACAAGACATGTATTGGAGTACCTGTGAAGTGTTACCGGCGGCGGCGGCATGATGCAGAGGAGTATTTCCGAAATGATCGAGGAGGTTCGGTTCCTTGGCGTGCTCTTGGGATGATAAACGTGCAATCATGTGGTGTTCTGAACATCCACATGTTTCGCAAAAAACAGGCCTAAAGTCACAGCACGGTCTAGCATAGAGTGAGTTGACCCCATCACCCTTGGGATAATTTGATGTTGAGTCCATTATAGAGTCATCAACGAATTCATTCCATGAATTGAATTCGTCACGAGTTGAGCGTGCGTGTTCTCGTATTGATGGTTGCCCAGAAGACACACTAGGGGCAAACAGCACACTGGATCTCCAAGAACCGCTGGACATCACCGATACTTTGTGGCACAACGAGGATATACGAGATGAAACTTGAGTCGCTACCCTTCCGAGGCTTTCCAAGCTTCTCATACCGGTCGTGCCAGATTTACCAAGAGATTGGTTTTCTGACTTCTAGTCTGAAGCTTGTTCGTGTCTACCTTGTGACTTTGTCCTTTCATCTTTTGAAACAATCCTCGCAGTGCCGGATTCATCATACTCAACCTTTTTTTGAGAATGAGTTCCGACAACCATCACCTTATCACTGTATCCACTTTCTCCAAGGTTGGTGGTGCTATTCTCATCAAAATTTGCATCTCGTCCTGAGTATAACATGTCCGTAGCACGAGGTTATATTGAACGAAGGAACTCCCATTGACATCACTTGCTCAAAAGATTGAGTGTGATCATGGTCCTCAGATCTGCATACACGGCGTGCTGTTCTTCTCTGATGTTTATGGTATAAATTTCTTCTTGATTGTTTGAGTTGGTGCAGCCGTTTTCGAGTCTGGGCTTCTGAGGGGCGATATTCTGCCCATAATTTCGAGTATTCAGGTAGTAGTATCTTCAACTACCCTTGGATTTTTCTTGTACTGCAATTGTAAGCTTTGAAGTAGAAATTCAATACTTGGTACTCACCCTGGATGAAAAACACCTTCCGCAATCTGATCTCTAATTCCAGGGACAGTCAGGTCGGTCATGAAGTAAAGTCTTAGAACTCTCCTTTGATGGATCCCAATCGATTCTCGGTCGTCCATTACGCTTGCTTGATACCACAAGGGTCGGGTGGGCTGGATCAGTCATTGTTGCGAATTGTTCTTAACAGAAGAGCTCTCGTGAGGCCAAAACCCGACTGTTCATGGTAGAAGAACCTATCATGAAGCGAAAACAGATTTATGGCACTATCATAGTTATATAGTTCCAATTCAAATGTCAGTTTATGGAGGAAGAGAAACATATACATCACCAAATTCACAGAGCCTCGTTGCTAAGGGGGTATCAGGTGGTGAGGCGAGTAAAAAAATTGCACCCCTGTTTTTGCGCAGTCTGACATTTTGCCAGAAACCAACCAGTAGCAGGCAACTAGATTCTAAGCGAGGGTGCCCTGTTGTTATCATGACGAGGCTGAGATCAAGTTTGCACACACTATTCATAATGCATTCTGGATATTATGATGCGAAGAAAGTTCTGCCGCACTTGCTTTCACCGGGAGTAACAAAAGAGCTCCCAGTCACATTATATCATGACCCAAGAAGCATCACTTCAACAACTTCCGATCATGCGAAACTGCGTCGGATGGCCTGGAACATCGCCGCTGATCTTCACTAGCCAATCACGACTTCCCCTCTGCGTTTTGAATACTTATGACGCCCAACATGCATTTGTATTTCCCGTAGCAACGGAGTGTGAGTAAGAGGATCAATATTCTCTTCCACATGCCGCCCTCAAATACTATGTATTTCAACATCTGGAATTTACCTTATAATTCTAATTACCTCACGGACCTGACCAACTTATCCCTTTTTGGCTCAAACGGTACCCTTTAAGCAACGAGGGTTTGATCCAACTTTTCCCGAGACGTAGGATTCAGTGGATTCTTCAATCGTGGCTCCGATTCACAACTGTGTTTCGGACTAATCACACTCTGACTCCTTACCTAAATATGTGTATAAATGAAGGGTTCGATGGCGGTTCTTCTCTCAACGACTCCCCCAAGCGAAAATCCGAACTAAAACCCGACATATTAACCATGAACTACGACGACAATTTGGAACGACCCTCTTTGCCATTTGGTAACTGCCGTGGCTCGAAAAATGAGATGCTCTCTACAAGGTTATATCCTCGAGCACTCAGTGATACTTTTAAAGATGAGTTTGTTGGGTTCGGAAGACTCCCCCTGGGACTCCCTAGGGGTATTTGGGAGCTAAGCTCCATGGGAATTTATCCTCGAACTCTCGATTCTACCTCATCAGTAAAGAGACCCTCTCCAGGAAGTCCACATAGCGAGCTTTTGAAGGATTTACCTATCGGTTCTCCAAATATACCGCCGGAACGAACTTCCTTTTCATCTGGACAAACATTACTCCACTCACCTACAAGTCTGCCAACCTCCGAGAGGTCCCTACTGAGTATCGATTTCAACGCCAGTTAAATTTCGATTTCCCAAATGGATTCGAGTTGATTCCAATCCAGAGACTAGGTCTGCTACGGCATCCCAAATGTACCAAAGCCCAAAAACGACTAAATCGCAAATCGCAAATCACAAATCGGAAATCACAAATTTCAAATTTCAAAGTGTCAGTAGAAAGAGGATAATTTATTACTTTCTCTCTCTCTCTCTCGCACACACATGTGTACCTAGTGTGCCTGTAACGCTATCTATATAAGAAAAGAGTATTTCCTTCTTTAGTAGTATACTTGTATATACTCTTATATTCTGATTCTTAGCCTATCTAAGAAAAATAGAAGAGGGAGAGGAAGAGAGGAGAAAATAATAGAAGGGAAAGAGGAGTTTATGTGGGGCTATGTGGGACTAGTAAGTAATTTCACGCTAGGATTAATATTACCCTGAAATGTTACTTCCCCTCTTTCTTCTTCTCCTCTCCCTTCTTATTATCTTCCTATTAATATTTTTATCTATTCCCTTTTAGATTTATTAGTTAAAGTTCTTTATTTTAAGTAGAACGTTATAGGTTAGTAGATATGTTATAATATCACCCTTTA
The DNA here is from genome assembly GCA_001399465.1 of Hymenoscyphus scutula. NCBI lineage: Eukaryota > Fungi > Ascomycota > Leotiomycetes > Helotiales > Helotiaceae > Hymenoscyphus > Hymenoscyphus scutula. The sequence goes on along the minus strand of LKTO01000301.1, from coordinate 43,443 downwards.
GATTAGGAAAAGTAATAAATCAAGCGAGAACATCCTCCTTTCCCCTTATTACACTTCTATATTTAATTAAAAGTGTATATATATAAGACAGTAAGAGACTCTAAGGTATAAATACACTAGCGCCTACAAACTTAAAACATTTTAACTTTTATATAACGTGGTTTACCGCCGAGTGGCCCATATCACCGAGTGGCCCACTTCAAAACTCATAAAAAAAACGTCTGTGCATAACCGTGCATCTTATGTATTCATGAATATATTCATTTAAGATTGAAATATTATTAAAGAAACAAGGTTTCAAGATTATAATAATATTAATTTTAAATCTTTACAAGCTTTAATTAATGATTCGCTTAAAAATACCCCTGTAATCATTAACTATTTTTTCTTTTTTGAATAACACATTAGTATAAGCTAAGTAATGCTTAATAACTAAGATTAAATAATAATTATATATTAACAAAACTAAAATTTTAATTTTAGATATTTTCATTTACAAATGCATAAAGTGCACGGTTATGCACAGACGTTTTTTGTATGAGTTTTGAAGTGGGCCACTCGGTGATATGGGCCACTCGGTGATATGGGCCACTCGGTGATATGGGCCACTCGGTGATATGGGCCACTCGGTGATATGGGCCACTCGGTGATATGGGCCACTCGATGGTAAACCACGTTATACAAGAAATCGTCGGCATTTTGGTTTCTTTCAAGCTTAGAACTATCTTATACATCGAAATTTCAGCCGGCAGATATCATCTTAGCTTCTGATTCCCGTCTTCCAGCGCCACGGCCGGGAAGGGGACATGGTCGTTTTAAAGCAAGCACCTATCCTGTATGCATTCCGAGTGCACACCACCTTCTAGAAGCATACCTTCGACTTATTGCAAAGCCACGAGAACCCGACTATGAGTGTTTTTGGATGTCTATGGAGATCTACATTGAGAAATATGTGGACAGAGATGGATTTTTGGATGAAGCTGCTTTAGATAGTCGGTGCAGAAGGTTCTATTCAGACTTCAAGGCCGGCGAGAAACCAATCATTGAGATCCTTACGGAAATGAAGGCCATTCCCTTATCTGTGGAATGAGAGCTCAGAATAGTAACAAGTTTTCTACGATGATTGGCATTGTAGTACCAGCAAAAGTCGCAGCATCTTTCGAAGCGGGCACGTTATTGGCGTTGTGGGTATTCATTTCACATACTCATGGGCAGGAGATAGTCATTTCAAAGGGTTTCTACATTGCAGTACTTGACAGTTTTCAAGTGATGCAAAAGAAATGCGCTAGCAGAAAAGCTCTAGTTCATTGGCACATCCTATTTCTTTTCCTTTTCCGTTCCAAACACACCAGAAATACCTCTTTAAATTGGTATCTTCAAAATTCATAAAGAGAATACAGAATTAGAATCGAAGAGACGTGTCACGTAAACTCCTGGTCCTTCCCATCCATCTCATCTCACCGTCTACCTCTTTCAAAAGCTGGATTTACAAAACCACTGCAACCAAAGCAGCAGCGACGCCCTTAAAATCAAGACCCTTGTTGTTTAAAGCCGAACCAGTGAACTTGTCTAGAACCTGTAGGTAGCTGTCTCGGCACCGCTGGTCCTACATGCTTCTCCGTCCGTTGTAAAGGCCTAGGTTGTATTTTATAACTCATTAAAGAACTAAATTATAAGAGTAGTTTTTTGGAAATTCATTCGAAGAGTTATGAGTAAATATAGAGTAAATTACTATCTACTTAGTTTTACTTATATAGCATATTAAACTAGGCTTCACTTAAGTACTCTAAGTATTTAAACTATAAGCAGCTTTACTTAAAATATATAAGCGATAATAAACTCTTTTATATTAGACTACTTAAAATAGTAAGTTTTAAGATTCCAGAAATTTTTTGAAAGGTTATATGGACTTATTATTTTATCAAGTAAATAATCTAAATTCTAATATATACTAACTCTTCTTAGAAATCTTAAATTTTCTAATCTTTTAAATAATTAATTCGATGTTATACTTTTATATGAATCTCTTTTGAAAGTAAAATAGAAGAGTAATTTTGGAAAGTCTCAACCTTGATTACTTAAATTTAATTATTTATAATTTATAATTTTATCTTAAAAAATCTCGAAATCTTTATATATTTCGAAGTAGTTTAATACTCCAAATATTTAAACGAACTTTTCTATATAAGTTATCTCAAATGAATATATTATACTTTCTAATAAAGAAAATATAGCTCTTAGTATTACAATATTTCGTGTATAGTGCTAATAATAATTACATCGTAAGTCATAATTTGTAAATCGTTAAAGGTACTTAAAGTATAAGAGTCGAGAGGATAAAGAAGATTGCTAGAGAGAGATTAATGAAATACATGGTGGATGGCTGTTTTATTATGTTTGTGAAAATGATGTGGAATGGAAGAGGATGGAGGGGGAGATTTGGCAAGCTTTTACATTCGAGTTATGGACTAAAGAGGCGCCAACTATGTAATGGGAAAGAGCGGGTTGAGCCCAACTGAATATCATGGGTATATTGTCAATGAGATAGCTATTTAGGTGCACTAGCGAGCTTTTCATCGGCGTCCTGGTTTAGCTTCTACCCGACACTTGGGGAGCCGACTGGATCCACTCTCATTGAAAGTCTTACATATGCTTTTCCAGCAAAACTGTAGAAAGAGCTCATACAAGCTAATTAGGGAAGTGCGAGGAATAGAGCTACTTAGAAGTATGGATGAATTCAAACAGTCAGAAACTTGGAGGATATGGAAATGTCATAATAGTGACTGATACTTGTACTGTCGAAAGGTCGTATTTCGACGAAAGAAATGGCAATGTGGTTTCTTGCATTTAGTTAAGAATGGCAAACCCTATCGAGAGCCAACGCTAGAGTTCAGGTAGTGAGCGACAGTGCGATGAACCGCTCTATTAGCGAAGAAGTCCGGTGGAGATTCCGGTTGTACTAATGTAGAGAAGAAATTTGGGGAAGGAACGCGGGCCTCCACTGAAAATGCTGGAATCTTATGAGGCTTGATATGAGCAAGAGAGAATATGAAGGAATTTGCTAGACGCGTTTAGATATGAATCAGAAGGAAATCGATGTCGGTTAAACATAGTTCCGGAATGTTTTGTGACAGCCTGAAATAAACGCAAGGCAACAAGGCTCCGATTCTTATCTTCGTTATCGCTTCATTGTTTGATTTGGGTGCTTCTTCTGCAATTAGGGTTCGAGATACTTCTCAAAGATAATCCAAATCAGACCTTGTGATGGCATAAGAAAGGAGATTGCTGCCCAAAGTCGGGAGGCACAAAATCAAACCACCTTCGTTGCACCAGAGAGGTATCCACCACAGAATCCCACTTTCTCCCTTGATTCCAGATAACGGACATCAAAACACCAAGATCAGGCAAGATGGATGACCGCAAAGCTTTCTTCTATGGTGAGTGATACTACCCTCACACGTCTAGCCAGTTGTCAGCTAACGAAATACACAGGCACTTTGGTACACACCTCACTTCCCCTTATTCTCCTTCGAATCGAACACTAACCCCTCACTCGCAGATGGTCAAAGAAATCCTCTACCGTGTCTGCTTCGGGAATCCCAAGGCAGATCAAGACCCCGTCCTCTCCCTCCTCACCTCCCAAATGAAAATCGTTCCGGCCATTCTCCACGATTATCAACGTCACAAGGTCAAAGGCGCCGATTACCCAGGCATTCGACGACAAGAGGGAGAAGAGGTGCTGGGTACATATGTAACAGGTTTGACGGACGCATCCATCTGGAAGTTGGATCAATTCGAGGGCGAGGAATATACGCGGGAGAATGTGAAGGTCAAAGTTTTGGATAAGGAGGGAAAGGAGAAGGAGGGGGAGTTTGATGCTGAGACCTATGTCTTCAAGTCCATTCAAGGCCTTGAGAAGGAGGAATGGAGCTATGAAGAATTTCGGAAGGAGAAGTTGCACGAATGGGTCGGGTTATCGAGTACTGAGTACAATGGTAAGTCTTGACAATCTTGGATTGAGGGGAGTGTGAGCTAAATTCCAAGTAGAGGTTAACAAGCGCAATGCTGCGGCCGATGCGGTTTAGACTTTCTGTCCGCTGTCATTCCCCGGGAGTTCCATGCTCAAAGGATGAGAGACAATATCTGGTAATGAAGGGGCCTTGAGGATAGTCTGTCATCGTTTCAGAGGGACTACAAGATATCCATAGATCTCGGTAAAGTGGTGTACACATGAAGCATCAATAGAAGAGCAATAGAAGAGAAATTTCTCACAAAAAGCTGGTGTTTCCGTTCAAGTCTCCAAGTGCCACAACTTGGGGCCACCAACTGACCGCTCAAGCTTTTTCAAAAATGTGGGGAGAATTGAGGCTTTTGCTGGCACCACATAAAAGACTTGATTTGACGCCCTATGACCGCTGTTGATGCAGGAACGGGGAGACTGCGCTGTCCAGCGGTTGGGAGCGCCGAGTCAACTACTAAGTGTGACAAGCGAAACCTTCAATATCGAATATGATCCAGCAGAACGGCAGTGTGATCACACTCATCGCGAACCGCGTTTAAGTCTCCAATACGAAGTAGAAACCTGGAGGCTGAGGTCAACCCCATTTGTGTGCATTTTTCGCCACGAAGCGTCGACTCCAGGGGTTGACCCCACCACAGGCGAAGACCGAAATATGCGAGCAATCACGAGAAGGCAGACTTCCACAGTCCAGGTGGTATGCCCTTCAAGTGCAGCTGAAGCTGACGAATCTCTGCAAAAGGTTTAATGTTCGGACGAACAACCATCTCTATATTTATCCAGTTATGCTTTTATGGAAAAAGAACAGGCGAGATGCCATTTTGAAAGACGGAAACTGACTCGAGCCTTCAGGGTACTCAGGTACAAGCACGGTCAAGCTTTATGATTTTCACTTCGCCACAATTTATTAGACTTTTGATGCTCCCGAGAGAACAAGCGCGAGCTTTTCGCATGAAGACGCTACTGATGATCTACGGAATTCAATGCGAACTTCGAAAACATGTTACTGTTACTTGTGGCTGAGTGGGAGTTCTTCGGAGGCGGCGAGAAGTTTGTGGACGGTTTGGTTCTGACCGAGGTGCGAAAAGAATACGAGCATTCTCACGCCCTTGAAATTCAAATGTTGGTGGCTGAAGAGGAAGAACCGATTCTCCTGTGCTTTGCCAGTTATTTTCCGTGTCAAGTTGTGGGTTTCATGGATGAATAGGTGAAAACAAGGTGACCGAGATTGATTCATCAATGTGAGTCTGGAAGTTTTCCTGATGTTGGTGAATTATCACCCCTGACTGAATACCCCTTTATTTTCGTCATAGGTGATTAAAATCGGATCTTTTTGCTCGCTTCCCCAGGAAAAGGATTCATGCTCGTCTAACTCGTAACGCCGCCGCTGACCAGCAAGTAAGACGTCGTGAATGAATGTTCTTGGTGATGTGATGCTGTTTTACGAACCGCGGGTTGATTGACCATTGAGTGGTGGAATGGTTCCCTCCCTTCTTTTGGCTGCTGTCACTTTTTGAGGCATGCTGGAAAGTCGAGACGTTGCTTGTTTCATCTTGTCGGGCTCCAGATGCCTAGAAGGGACTCATAGCGGGGTAGAATTTTTGACAACGCTCAAAAGCTCTGAATTGGTTGGGTTATGCTGAATAAAATTCACAAATAATTCTAGAGTAAAAGAGGAGTCCATGATTGAGATCGGCCTTCTTCAAGGTTGAAGTCTGGTCGTTTGTGTGGACGGGTGATGAAAGGAGGCTGGAGTAAGTCGGGTCACCGCTATGTTTCTTTAGACTCTCAGTGGCTAGTTTCTTGCGCCTCACCAGATCCATTTTAAGATATTCAGACTATGCCATTGGTTCATGCCAAGTTGAAGCCTGTTAGCTGCTTGTGGCGAAATGCTTGGCTTCACACCGACCTTAGCTTAAGGTATTGATTGGCTACAACAACCTCATCCCTTCTTCAATCCCCGTTTGTACGGAACTTGACATGCCCTTGGTCTCTCTTCCCAAAAAAGGGGTACCGTCACACAAAATAAACCGGCAAAATTAAAGTTGGTCAACCCGTAACGTATCACGAGAAAGCCACTGAAAAATATACAACTGATCTCATCATGACCCTCAATTTTATTTAGGATGTACGGGGGGGGAAATGACTCAACTAGTTCGTGATAGAAACCACCGTCACTCTCAACCTCTCAACCTCTTCATCTCCCCTAGATGTCCGGCTGCACCCTTCATTTCAGATCCACCACGCGACCCCAAGAGGGAAGAGAGATGCAGGTCCACGCCACCATATGCAGCAAGATAACCCTACAAGAATCCTAGCGCTCTTTAGGTTCTTTATCGATTGTCATTATCGCTTATCACTACTCAGGGGCACAAAATTTTGCATGCGAATTGGTGCAGCTGGCTGCAGTGTAAGACAGCCCCTCAATCCCCAAATGTTTCGCTAGTCGAGAAACCAAACATCGTCAGCCTATCAAGCCCTTGCATCCATGACATTCCACTTGCAGCATAACCGTCTTCCTCGCCAACCTTCTGGTTCGTGCCGAACAGTGGCGGTCTTCAGATCAACTAGTTCAGAAGGGCTCTGTGTGATACCACTGGCTGCGCCCAATACACCTCGGAAATCTCAAGCGAGGTACTGGTCAAGCTGAACCCTGCTCTACCTAAAGAGCCGAAGGTCTGCACCCGCAGGCTCAAGGTTCTTTTCATCCGAGGCCAACAGAGGGCCATCTTTTGCCAACGGATCTTGACCTTTTAGAGGGGCTCCAAAGGGGGCAAAGAAAAGCACCCGCAAAAGACGTGCGCGTTTGATAATGCCTCCCGGTCGGCCCCTCCCCCCAATACACTCCTTGCTCAGGGGTACAGCAACGCACGCCAGCGCTGAGAGTTCATGATAGCCAATTATAGGATTCCATCGACGTCTATACCCTGCGAAAATCTTGCTCCACAGGGTCTCTGGGCAGATCTCCGTGAAAACGCAGGGGCATCGCGGCAGGTGGCTGGACATGCCCGAGGGAGAGCAGTCGAAAAAAACTCCACTGACAGGGCCGGGGCTAGGCAAAGTCCCGTTGACAGAGCACAGAATGGAAAGATTCCCCAAGGAGGTTCAACATCAGGCCGCACATTGCATTTTTGGGTGGGGTTGCTCCCTAATTGAGATGTGGAAGCTACATCGATATAAGAATCATCCGTTCCCCCTCCGTTTCACTCCTTTTTTATTATTCTCCATCACCTTCCTTGGCATCATCGCATCTTCCATTTTCCAGCATCTATCTTTTTTGCTCCAGAGGCTAGTCCTCCTTCATCGTCTTTGTCTTCTCAAACCACATTCAGTTCTTCACTACACTTGCCTGCGGCAAAATCTAGACCAAACTCTCAAACACAATCCATTCTTTTGATTGAAATAAAGCGCCTTTTTCGAAAACTCCTTCATCGAAAATTCCATTCACACCCACAATCCTTTGGACAAAGACAAAACCAAAACTCTCGACTGTTCTGGTTGCTTCCATTGTCGCGAAAGTGAAAGAAGGTACGTGACTCTTTTAAAATTACTATTGTTGTGAATCAAGCGAGCCGCCTATACCTATTGTCGCGAACACCTGCTTTCACACCTGGCTCATAAATTTATTCGACAATCTTCGGGACAATGGCAAAGTGAAAGTTTCCTGGAAATCGAAACTTGTCAATGTCATTGTCCCAATTATTGTTCTAAAACAACCACTCGATCATGTCTCACAAACAGCTCTGAAGCGTTCTGAATAGATTTCCTGTCACACTTATAAATCTATCGATCTCCTCTAACATTTTCTCCACTCAGTATCTCGAGCAGACTACAAAATCCGCAAATACCACACTTCACAAGACAGCACCAAGACTTTCTTACAACATTACACTTCGATTCTCGTCAGGCACCAGAATCTCCACCAAGATGTACACATCATTCAGCACCCTCGCCGTCTTCGGCCTCGCAGCAGTTGCCAACGCCCACATGATCATGAACACTCCAGCTCCATTTAAACAAAATCTCAACAACTCCCCTCTCGACCCTTCCGGGTCCGACTTCCCTTGCAAGCAGCAACCGGGCGCAGCCTACCAAGCCGATTCTCGTACCGAACTGAAAGTAGGAGAAAAAAACCAAAGCCTCAAGTTCACCGGTAGCGCGACACACGGAGGAGGCTCTTGTCAGATCTCAATCACTTACGACAAGCAGCCAAACGCCAAAAGTGTCTTCAAGGCTATTTACTCGATCGAAGGTGGCTGCCCAGACGATCAAAACGCCGGTAACGCCCCTGGTAATGACGCCGCCCTCGCCGGGCCAACAGATTACTCATTCCCAATTCCTGATATTCCAGCGGGTGAGGCGATCCTCGCCTGGACGTGGTTCAACAAGATCGGCAACCGCGAGATGTACATGAACTGTGCACCTGTCACTATTACCGGTGGAAAAGCGGACAAAGCCTCCTTCGATGCCCTTCCTGACATGTTCGTCGCCAACATCAAAAGCCAAAACAGTTGCGCGACAAAGGAAACCGAGGACCTGGCCTTCCCCAACCCAGGTTCCGCCGTCATCAAGAAGGGAAAAGGAACACCTGCCAGTCTTACTGATCCCGCTTGCCTTTCTGGTGGTTCATCATCAGGAGGTTCACCTTCACCTTCAAAGGGCGCTTCTTCCCCGCCTGTTGCCACACCAACCTCCAAAGGTTCCGGTGGTGGTCTCCCAGGTGGTGTTTTCGCAACTGTAGCTCCATCGGCAACCGGTTCCGCACCAGCTGCAACCTCAGCTCCAGCATCGCCAGCTGTTTCGTCCAGCCCGAAGGCATCGTCCAGCCTCAAGCCATCGTCCAGCCCAGAAGCATCCAAGACCCCATCCGCATCAATCCCATCCGCAACCGGTACCAAAGGGTCAGGCGCCGCTCTTAGTGGCACTTGCTCAACTGAAGGAGAGTGGAACTGCATTGGAGGAAATTCATTCCAACAGTGCGCAAGCGGCTCTTGGTCAACAGTTCAACAAATGGCTGCCGGTATGTCATGCACAGCAGGCCAATCTTCTTCACTTTCAATGAAGGCAGTAGGTGCCGCCAAGAGAGTCATCCGATTCTCTGAGGAGCACGCTAGCCGTCTCGCCCGAAACTAAAAGACCCATGCTCAATCGCCGGTCAATTGAGCGTTGTCTTTCTTTCTATACATCCAACTAGGGGTTTTTTGCATTCGGACGGCGTTGAGGAAACATTCTTGTAAATACATACCCATTTTGACTTCGAGCGCGTTTTGGCAAACTGAACCGGACTACCCATACCATGACGACATGAATTGGATAGAGTTGTACAAGTATACAGCTCTGATAAACCTAGATACCAAATAAATGGAATCTCATAAGAAAACTTGAAGTGCTACCCAATTGCAATGTTCTAAAATGTGAATACTGATCAGAAAACTTGAATGAAACAATTTAACTCGCGATGGACACTAAAAAAATAAAATAGGCAGTAAATCGTACCTAAATAAAAGAACTTGTATATCTGATACTGACGGCTTTGCTATCCACCATGAGGGACAATGTTTTGATCTTCTTAAGTTACTCACATGCAAAGTGAATAAGTTGAGAGAGACCAGAGCTTTCTAGAAGCTAGTCATCGTAAGTGAGTAAAAAGAGAAACAAACAAACAAATATTATTCCGGCCAGATTAACAGAGCAACCAAGGGAGATGTAATTATCATTAATGACCTACTCGCAATCCTAGAAGCTTTTGTGGATCGGCATGCGAGGAATCGAATGAGTTCTTGAATTAGATGACCAATTAGTACCGGTGTTGCGAATATGTTAATAATTCCATGGTGGTTGGTAGCATAAGAAGTGGGGAGACTGTTGTAGCTTGTAGCAAGAGTCGGGATTTGATGGTAATGGCAATGGCATTATTCAAAGCTTGTAACTTGGATCGAGGTGTTCATTTTGCCGTGATATTACCGGATGGTTTGGGAGAATGGGAGGGTCGCTGTCCCAAATTACAGGGTATATTTTTGAACTGTGCCAGAGTTGGAAGAGTATTATGTTGTATTGCCTTTGGGAGCTGGGAGAACGAGAGGTCTGAGGCAGATATGAAGGTGGAGTTTTTATTGCTGCTTTTTGATGCTAGTTTTGTTTCCGAGGAAGGCTAGTAAAAGCAAGCTATTGCTCGTGGAGATCTTAAGCCACTCATGTGGTCATCAGTCCGATTGACTAAAATCATTATCGTGTGAGTGAAACATGCCATTTGGATCTAAAATGTTGGCATGTCCGTGGGAGAGAGTTTAGTGGTAATTTGGTCCCATGTAATCTCGAGTCGCATAAACTTTTCCCGTCAAAGATACTGAAGCAAGTTTATCTGTTGGTAGCCATGACTGCGGAATTGCGGGCCGTGTTTGCTGGTGATCATCCACAAGTGAGCGACAATCCATTCTGAGCCTTCTGACTCAGTTTTCGTGTTCCTTATTATCTCGAAGGGAAGTGTGAACAAAGAGGTATGGGAATTTTCATTTTCATCGTTTTCCCTTTCTCCTCGTCGTGATATCCTCCTTGACGAACCCTCCTTTGACAAATGCGTCTCTGGCCACTGTATTGATGATACTGAATCGTTTGGGACCAAGCTGATGACCACCATACCATCTTGTCACGACCACCATCACGTTCCATAAATCCATCAACTGCATCAAATGAAGAACACGCCCTCCAGCGGCCGTTTCCCCGTCATCATCGCAATCTTGAAATGTCACCCCATTCTCGCCTTGGATCCTCCATGCCGTTATATTATGTGTTGCGGATCGAACCTTCTTGTCCGTATCGAGGAGGTGTTGGAGATATTGTGTGGCTTGCTCTGGCGAAGAGACGGGTGAGCTTCTTGCGACGAAGACGGACTTCAATTCTATTACAACATCGGAGAGAACCCAGGGAGGCTGTTGAGAGTGGATCGGAGAAATGTCCACCGGCGGGAGCACTGTGTGATGTACTTCGATAGAGTCTAGATTGTCATCCGGTGGAAGAGTGTCCTCAGTGAGTGGGAGCTCGTCCACATCCTCGATGGCATCAAACAAGCAAACTTCACCGGGTTGGAAGACCTTCCCAATGGCCTGGCGAAATTGCTCGAGGACTTGTGCGGCATCGCCCTTTCGTTCTCCAGAGCTCTGGACGCCAATGACTGATGGCGGCTTGTTTGGGTATTGACTCGGAAAGTGGAGCCTCAGAGAGACATGATGGGCCTGGAGATGCAGGATGTAGATAGCATCATTTCCCTTACCGTCAGCCGTTAGCGAGTTCTCGCCGTAGATGGAATTGATGGCCTCGATTTCATTGAGAAGATCTTCGCTCATTGTTGGTAACAAATGGTGTTGAAGTGGGGTTTGGTGGGGGGCACAGCTGGAGCCTTAAGAAATACAAGCGACGGAGGGAACAACTAATAGCCGAATCCCAGACGCAAGATTCGGGGGGAAGCGAAAATACCACCAAATTTAATGATGGTCACCTCAACAACAATGTTTGTCGGGAATAAAACCTGATCAGAGCAGAGATATTTTACAAATTGTTAGCTTTATAGCTTAGCTTTGTTTTTTGTAGTCGTCGTGTAGATAAAAATGAAAGAGAAAAGGAGGGATTCAGGTGCAAAGGTAAAGGGGTTTCCCACGAATTTCTGAACCCCTGGTGCTGGTGGTGCTTAAAGGTCTTATACCAACTCCTTCAAACATACCCACCGTTGAAAACTTCTTTGTGGGTGTTCTTCATGTATTCCCTTATCACCTCGTCGTGCCATCTCATTTACTTCTTGTCGTTTTACTCCAAGTGTAATATAATTATCGCTTGATCGATACCAAATCCTTTCTTCTTTTCTTTAGAAGTTCTCCCCTACGATTCCCAGAATGTTTAATTCCAAGTCTGGTAGATCCTCATCTCAAAATTCCAAGCCCCCCTTTTGGTCACGGTTATGGTTATCTCGAGAAGTACAGCATGGCATGCAATTGGATTCAACACCTACAGCTCTAGAATTAACAGGCTCGCAAGCAAGTTGGAAGCCAAGGACCCTTCGCGCTCCTGTACTGGGATTTTTGATCTCCGTCTCTATTTCTTTAATTGCCGCACTAGAAATTATTTCTTCCATTAATAGAAACAACAGAGGTTTGGTTTTTGCTCCTTCTGTTGATAGTTTATCAAATGGAGTGACCTTTGGGTAATGTGTGCCACTTGTCTTCCAAGTTTACATTGTTAACTCCGTCCTAGCTATCTTTATCTTCCCACTATATTGGCAGTTTTTTACAGCGTGCTTTGGAGGTAGCTATAACCTTGTTGTTCTTCTGGAATTTTCTAACTGGCATATCAGCTGGGTAGATCTAGACGCAAAGCGGCTAGAACCATGGTTCCAGCTCTCGAGACCTACTGGGGCTCTGGCTGAGGACTCAATATCCCTTTCATACCCAACTGATTTCTTGCCCTTCGTTCCCATTACCGCTGCTCGACGCAAGTAAGTATTTCAACCGAAGACTATGCAAACCCCGGTTAACATTTCAGAAATTGGCGTGTGTTTTTTAGCGGAAGTGCCATGATTATGGTAATTGGAACCATAACGCCTTTACGGTCGTCAATCTTCAACACGCGAACCATTACTCGGTCCGCTTCTGTCGACATGGTTTTTTCTTCCGAACTTCTTCCTCTCAATGAGCAGACAAATGCTTTTAACGGGAATTCCTCAATACTGCGTACGGCGTTACCTGGCTGGGCCAAAAGTTACCGAAGTTTACCACCAAGTCTCATGCAGTTCTACCATTCCGACCCCCTCGTCCATTTGCCGAAAATATGGCTCTGACACAAGAGACGTGGACTAGCTCAACCGATGCGTACACCACAACTCTCACTTGCACTCCAGCAAAGTTAAGCTTGGGTCCGATTATCAGTGACTGGAACTGGATGACACAAAGTTATGACTTTGACAATGGGAGAGGGTGCAGGAATCTCTTACCTGTAAACATCGACAAGCGATATTGGGTAAATTATATTGGCTGGTATAACGATTCCAGCAGTCGTGGTGGCTCCCTCGCAAACCCCGAATGCACAAAAGAACACTCAAACAATTTCCTCGCGATATGGGCAGAGCAAGATACGAGAAACACGACAACTTATATAATAGGTAATTTGACAGCGGTTTTCTGTGTGCCTAGCTATCACATTTATCGCGCAAACGTTACCGTCAACGCTACCACGCAATCCATCGCCGACCTAGCAATTGACTCCAATATTACCAAAAGTTCAGCTTCCTTCAGTCAATCCTTTAATACCTCCTTGTTTGAATATATTGTCGGCACAGGAGTTTCTCCATTGAAAGATGCAACGATTGATTTCGAAAATCGTGTTCTCCTAGAGTAATATCATCGCATTGAATCCTTGGGCATACTTTGGCCTACATCTCATTCCATCGGATTTGCTCTCGGAATAAGTCAAACTCCGGTTTCAGAGCTCTCAGATCCTGAGAACATCAGGAAAACTTTTGAGAAAGCCCACCAATTGCTCTTTTCATCCGCCTTCAGCGAATTGACTCAGCCCTTGAATTCCACATCGGGCGCCCAATATTTCGGTCCAGGAATCCGACAGGACACACCCGGAGCCATTGTTTTGGTCAGAACTGTTGCGGTTATTGTTAAGGTTGGACTTGGGATTGTTCTGTTGTTTGCAAGTTGCTATTGGCATAGTTCATATACCAGCCCGCTCAATTTGTCCTCGGATCTGGCGTCAATCAAGGATATTATGTCGGTTGTCCGAAACAATGATGATATACTTAATGCCATAAAACGTAGGTCAATCCTACTATTTTCTTGGATCGTTATTTTTGAATCACGATGCACGTGGTAAACTGTAAAAGAAGCAAACTGACGTTGGAGTCCAGGTCGTCAAATGGCTAACGCGGATGAGCTTGAAGATCTTACCCGGGGCAACACATATCGTCTTGTCAGAAATAACCAAGGCATCGCCATTCTAGAACAACTCTCATGTGCTCCATCTGCCACTAACTTGACGACGCCTCGGTCAAGCTTCAGTTCACATGGTAGTACATTTTCGCCCGTGCTGCCAACGGCTCTTCGTCTCTACGTTGGAGTTGTTTTTATGATTATTATGATTACTGCAATTTCCACTATCATTGCGCTTGAACAGCTGAGCTCCAAGAATAATGGTTAGTCTAATGTATCTCTTATCTCGTCATCAACTTACTCTGTGGCAGGGATCACGCTCCCCTCAAATAATGCTATCATTCGCTCTATTATTGAGAATTTTGCACCAACTCTCTTTGCGACCCTCCTTGAACCTATATGGGTCATCCTCAACAGTCTTATGTGCCTCCTATTACCATTTGAAGAGTTGAGAAAAGGAAGTGCAAACCCGGCTTCATCTGTGGGAGCCAAGTATACTTCTTTGCCTCCGCAACTCGTTCTTGGGAGAGCACTGAGGGTTGGCCACTTTCTCCTAGCCTCTGTGTGCTTTATCGCATTATCAACAAATGTTCTCGCAGTCATTCTCTCGGTTCTACTTTCAAAGAGACCTGTGTTAAACTCCATCCCATTTTCATCTAAGCAGACATTTTCGCCACAACTCAACAGTACTCTCAATACGACCAGCTATTACAAGGTACAATTCAGGAAATTCTAATATTTCTTCCCAAAAGAGAATTGGTAACTAACATCGCCCTAGGATCATTTCTATATCGCACTATCAAATCTCACCCATGGAATGTCATTGCCATCTTGGACGGATCAGAGTTTTGCTTATATACCGTTCGATCTGAGTAGATTGCTGTCAACCATGCACGCCAAAAACGACGTTCAAGGGATTCGTGGAAACACTATTGGCTTCGGATCTAAGTTTACCTGCGTTGAAATATTTCCCTCTGAGGGTAACGAGACAGTCTTAATTGGGACTGACAGCATTAGATCTGTTATCCCTTCTCTAGAAGCTGGGAATTTTAAGAATTGTTCGAACCTCATTGGAATTTCTGGAACCGGTTATTCATACACTCACGCAATTCCTTCGACTCGTTCTGCCACAGAATACACAACCTTTGCTCAAGATCCGTTAGTAAAAGCTCCAATAAGCCCAATTTGTTCATTGTTTGTAATGGCGGGATTTACCAGAGGAGGCGGACCTGAACATTTTGGACAAAACTTCACCAGAGGAGTCGATTGAGGCATTTCCAGCACATGGATTAGCTGTTCACCCAGCCTTGAAATCGCGCCTTTCCAGGCTACCGTTGACTTGTCGGGCGAGATACTGCAATCAAAACAAATCGGAGATTTTGTATCTGACGTCTCTCCTTTTTTCACAAACAATAACGACCAAGCTTCGTTATTTAGGCAACTCAATCCCATGCTTATTGATCGCAAAACGGACTTAAATGAGCACAATAAATGGCACAACACCACGTACACCCAGAACTGGCTCAGTTCTCTTCTCCGACTCTCCCTCAATTCTTCAGCAATCTTAGATCCAAAAGCAGATGTTCCAAAAGCATCTTTGGTTGGACCAGCCACTGAAACTTTGCTCCGACAACTTTTCGCCATATACCTTGCCGTGAACCAGAATATGTTCCTCCCAGCATCCACCGACACACCTGAATTGATAGGGGAAGTTATATTCCAGGAGACCCGGATATTCGTCTCCTCGGTGAATTCCAAAATAGCCTTGGCCATTATCGCACTTAACCTCTTGGTCGCAATATTCTACTATGCGACTAGACCGAAGAGGTTCTTGCCACGTCTGCCGACTAGTATTGCGAGTGTCATCGCTTATGTGGCTGCCAGTCGGGAATGTAATTATGGATTTGAGACTGGAAGTACTTCCCGCCATGGAGGGAATGCTGGGAAGGAGGAGAGATACGGATACGGCAGATTCATAGGGACTGATGGAGAGACTTATGTTGGGATTGAGAAACAGAGATATGTTGTTCTGCTTGAGAGTCTGAACCCAGAAGCGGAGAATAAGAGTTGGGGGGCCGGTTGGTTCAAGAAGAGGATTGGGCGAGAGGGGGAGGAAGGAAATGGTGTATGATGGGGGAGCAGGTGAAGAGTTGGATATGGGGGAGATGATGAAGATTTGAATGATTTTCTTTTTTTTCCAAATTTTGGGTTTAGAGCATAGGTGTGTTTGGCTAGGATTGGGTGTCAATAATTGGAACTATTGTAATATATGCCTGGCAGATTCCTTTATCTGATACGCGTTGTACGTGGGCTAGATAGAGAAGGATAGTTTTCTAGGGGATCAGCTAGTTCCTGAATCTCACAATTAACATGCTTGAGATCTTGATATTATATATGTCCACTTCGTGCAGCTGATTCGAAAAGAAAAATTAATTCGTGGGCACCACATATACTAACATAGGGATCATGGCCATCCATGTACAAATGTTCTTGCCTTAGTTTCGATTGCGCCTGGCACATTAGTTGAATTCTTACATATAACCTCACACATTGAAAGCCATAATTACTCCAGTTTATTTCGCACAATTTTGAATCTCTAAATTCTATTTCAAATGCAATCTCAAAACCAAATCTATAACCTAACTCCCCCAAAAATCTCAAAATAGCCTTCAAACATCGGCGGAACCATCCTCAGTCTCAGTCCTCAATCTCTTCCCATTGCCATTTTCTCCCGCAACGACCAATCCCTTCTTAGTCCTCTCAACTTCCTCAATATGTAAATGCGCCCCCACTTTCTCCAACAGCTCCACCACCTCTTTATTGCCCACCTGCCTCGCCAGAAATAGGGGCGTGTTGTTCGCCCGATTCCTAGCATGCACACTGGCGCCCAAATTCAAAAGCACTCTCAGAACTCTAGTATCCGGTCCCACAGCAGCAATATGTAAAGCCGTATTATCGACATAATCTCTCGCCTCCAAAAGACCGAGTAAATCACCACTCAGCATATTCGTCACCGCTTCGACGTCTCCTTTCGTAATGGCATAACCGAGAGCCGTAAAAGCAGTCTGCTGATCGGTAATCTGCAAAAGTTTCGAAGGAGGATGAGAAAACTGCGCCGAAGCAGCCTCCGACATCTCCCCCCGAATAGAAATCACCATCTGCTGCGTAATATCCTCGTAACTAACCTCAGGTAACGCAAGCAAAAATGATAATTTCGTCAACGCCGCCTCGGTGGTGAGATCGTGACCGAAAACCACGCCGGCGTTTCCTAAAGCTTGTCCGGGTGCGTATAAGGGTGTGACGGACCCAGATTGACACTGAGAAACATTGATAATCACTATCCCCCTCTTGACCGCCTGTCCAAAGATCTCCGTTAAACTCCCGTCCTCTCCACTCGGCGCATTCCCCGCTCCGAACGTCTCGAGGATGAGTCCCCGTAAGCCTGGGACGCGGAGGACACCATCGATCATCTCGGGCTTGATGCCGGCGAAGATTCGGAGACATGCGACGTGTGCGGTATCTAGGGAGCGGAGGACGTCGAAACGAGCAATGGAGCGGGGACGACAGACGAGATTCCAGTTTACCTCTGCGCCCATGGCGGTTATGGTTGCGAGGGGCTCGCAGTTGGGCGAGGCGAAGGCGTCGAAGGAGGAGGCGGATACTTTGGTGGTGCGGTTTCCGCGGAAGAGTTTGTGGTGGAAGAAGAGGCAGACTTCGGGGATCATGAATGTGCCTGCTAGGATGAGGGAGCCGCTGAGATGGATGTTAGAATGTGTTTTCTCGCTTGTAGAGGAAAGGGGTAAGTTATAGTGGAATTGAGGGTTGAAGTTTAAGGGACGAGGAAGCCAAAGAGTTGCTTTTGATCGTAACTATCCCAATGAGGATTGTGTGAGATAGTCTGGGAGAATAAAGCCACAATTCCTGAAATATCTGGGAGAAAGAGAAATATTGCCCAAAATGAATAGGATAATGACAAAGCTTAAATCTCAATTCTCCCCACCATTTCGAATAACATAATATTATCCCAAAATCCCTCGTCAGTTCTTTCTAGGGAAGAAACCTTTCATAACCCTCAATACTAGACAGAAGTATTCTGTACCGAACCTAGTATTTAAAAGACTTGACTCTCAATTCTCCCATTTCCTTTCGTACACTCTAGATGAGGCTGCAGCAAAATGCCGACATCATCACAATAAAACAGCAAAATGGAGAGTTCATACAACCTAACCAAAACAAAAAAAAAGCTAAATAAAAGAGTTACTCACAGCAAGTTCCCCTCAGCATCCGACTGAAGCGCAAATATCGAAGCTTGGGATCCAGTCAGAATCACCGGCTTCCCAAGGTGTGAAAGCATAAACGAGAGAGCGGAAGAGGTATATGCCAGACTGTCAGTCCCGTGCAGTACCACAAAACCATCGAAGAGAGCATAGTTATTTTGGACTGTAGTTGCGATTTGAGTCCATCCTTCGGACGAAATAGAAGATGAGTCTAGTAGTTCGGGGAATTCGTAAAGTGTGTAGCGGATGTGGCGGGAGTAAGTGCTTGGTGGGGTGCGGAGACTGGTGAGGTACTTCTTTTCGGTTGCGGAGGTCATTACTGGGAGGGGTTCTGTGGGGGATGTTAGTTGTGGTGTTTTCATTACTGCTTATGCTTCTTGTTTGGAAGCTGTGTGATAATGGAGATTATCTGAAAAGAGTTGGGGGAAGGCTCGATTCTCCTAAAGCGACTTGGCCATTTTTAATCTTGTTCGAGATGGATTAGGAGAATTGAAAGAATTGACAACGTTAACGGAAACAGTAAAAAAAGGCATAACTGTTATTTGAGACAATGAAAATATTCACGCAAATGATTTAGGAGAATGGGGAACCGATTCTCCCAAACTCCTCGATCATTCGCCATCCCGCTCGTCACCCAGGAGGTCATATAAAAGAACGATCACATCGGTGTCTCTCATTAAGCATTGGTAGAATGAAAAGCAAGGAGTTTTGAAGAAGGGGAATAATTACCAGGCATCGATCCATCGTTAAATGACGGCCTAGGAGCCATCCCTTGATTAAGAAACCCTCGCACAGGAACCAATCCAGCCCCCTCTAGCGATGGCTTCATACATATCGTTCCTCCCGTCATTATAATTAGGACCCGACCCTCGGGTAATTGCGCCTGTGTGGCCATGTTTACTGTTATTTCTGTATCGAGGGAACGAGCAGGTTTGACGAAGGTGGTTCCGTGATAACTAAAAAAAAAAGACAGTGGAGCTCGCAGCTCTCAAGAAGACTGAGGAACTTTCTCGAGGGTAGTGATACTATGTTAGCAACCTTTGGAAGCGTTTAGGTCGGGTATTTTTCTATGGTGGGACACTTTTTGGAGTTGGATAAGATAGATGGCGGAATGAGCTAGGGAGATCTTGCGATAAGGGGTGAATAGGAATGGTTAAGAAACAGTAGCGGAATATGAAGGAAAGAGGAGAAAACGTGGGGTAAAAGGCAGGAAAAGAGCGATAGACGTCTTGAAAAATGGGTTCTCGTTATGTGGGGAATGCTTGAAGCCGTCGGGTTGCCATTTGCTTTTCGATACGGACTACACCCACTAGCGATGGGGTAATTGTTACGTACTTTCCACATCAGATGCTAGGAGGAAGGATATATATTCGCGTAATTTATGAGATATAAAAACATGGAGCTTGTGGAGGATTGGTTGGATGAAGACGTCATAGGAGTTACGTTCTGATATTTGGTATTTTTATTTCTGAGGTTGTTCGGTAGAGAGTAAGATTTCGCGTGTTTGTAGATCTGCGACTTTTACTCCTGTAGCAAGGAAGACATCTTAAGAGACCTGTAACACCAAACTTTTGTAGTTTGCAGTCACCGGTATCATGTCTCCCCTGACTCTTGGGAACCTGAGATCAAAAATTTCTAGTTGTCTCCAATAAAAGGTAGAAATGACATCAAATTTCCACCAATTTTCCCACCACCACGGCAGTCGACGCTCCGCAGCTGATTGCTGATCCCTGCACAGATTTTTGTCGCGATAACCACCCGCAAAAGCTCCAGAGCACCACCACCGCCTGTTCATCTTCCGCAAACATTACACAAAAACGCATCCATTTCAATCCGCAAGCATGGTTAAAGATACCACCACACAGTCCTCCTTGGAAGAGGCCAAGGTTTCCTACGAGGAGTTGGCAGATATCGAGCGCGACTTTGACGAGGTTGAGGTCGAGATCAGTAAGTTCCCTCCCCGCCATGCGATGCGCCAACAGCTACAGAGTCTCAACCACTCAGAATTGATTATTCCTACTTGATCGAGGATAGTCGCATTGCATTTCTCTTCATCTGCCAAACAGCAAACTAACCCCAATCCCCCTCACAGTGCGCAAACAAGTCGCCTTGACAGCGCCCATCTACACCCGTCGCACCGCAATCGTCGACAAGCTCCCCAATTTCTGGCCCCTCGTCCTCGAACAAGCACCCCCCGATATCGACCAATACATCCAGCCCACGGACTCGGACCTCCTCCTCTCCAAACTCCTCTCCATGTCCGTCGATCGCTTTGAGCTCGACCCCGAAGTCCCGGAGAAAGGAGACCCACGAAGCTTCAGCATCAAGTTCGTCTTCGCCGAGAATGAGCACTTCACCAATACCACCCTGGAGAAGAAATTCTGGAATCGCATGGGAAAGGATCAATTGATGGGCTTGGTCAGTGAACCGGTGCGCATACAATGGAAGAAGGGAAAGGATTTGACGAATGGTATGTTGGATATGGTTTATGATGCATTTGAGGCGGAGAAGAAGGCTGCGGATGGCGATGCAAAGGCAGTGAAGGAGAAATTGTTGAAGAAGATTGAGGGTACCGGTATGGGGGGACAATCGTTCTTCGCTTGGTTTGGATTTATTGGACGTAAGATCAGTGCTGAGGAGAGTGCGGCGGCAATTGCGAAGGACAAGGAGGAGAAAGCGAAGAGGGAGGCATCTACACCGACGGAGAAGGAGTTGGAGGATGAGTTTATGGCGGAGTTGGAAGACGAGGACTTGGAGATCTTCCCTGATGGTGATGAGCTTGCTGTTGCTTTCGCAGAAGACTTATGGCCAGGAGCTCTCAAATATTTCAGTAGGCGATTCTTTTCTTTCTGTTGATTTTCTACTGGGGATACAATAGTGTTCGCCTGGTCTAGAGAGGATTTCAGTCACTGACAAGTCATACAGTCCAAGCACAAGAGAGAGACGCCCTTTCCGACGCCGATTTCGAATCCGACGAGGAGGGAGATCTGGAAGCCGCTCTCGCAAGAACAGTAGCGGAGAGCGATGACGAAGAGGAGGCCAAGAGACCAGCTAAGAAGCGAAAGAATTGAGCTATCAATGTTTTCGACTTTTATGCAATTATGGTACACGCGACAAAATAGAAAAAATGGCTGGACAGCTGGCTGGTGGGCAAAAGTTATAGAGAAATTAATTTAATGTGTTTCTGATTTGTCATTTGACTTTGAATCTTATATTTGTAATCTGTTCTCTCTGACTTCTGGTCTATGATTCTTAGAGCTGGGGAGTTTTCTTTGAATGCAAAAGAATGGACATCTGAGTTGGAGTATTCCTGGGTTGCTTCTGAATAGTAAATATAGTTGAGAAAAAATGGTACAACTATGAGTAGAGTTTGAAAGGTTAGACACTTGAGAAGGCGAAGAGGGCGGGGGTTGAACAAGGGGGATTCCTTGTCACGTTCTGCTAACAACATACGATATAAGCTCTACTGCTTTATTTTGAATAACACGTGATCCAGGACCCTCGGAGGACTTGAGCTGAATTTCTTACATCTATTCCCACCCTTCTCTTCTTCCATCAACTACAATATACTGCTTCGACAATGGTATTATTGGGTCTGGGCCCGAGGACGTTGACTAGAACCCCATCTTACGATGCCAGACTCGTCACTCCCATCGTTCAGCAGCCCTCTGCATCACCCCCATCCCGAAAATAGCTTCAATCGTTACCGTAATACAACGCACAAGCAGGCGTCTCTCGCGGCAAACTCCTCCACCTCTCGAGTTCGCAAACATACGAGTACTGTCGCCGGTAGCCGACTGGACAAACACCAGCAAACATCGATCAGCAGCTTCTCGAAGGGGAAATTCAACTCGCGTGCTCAGAAGAGGTTATTACCTTCCTCTTCTGGCCCGCGTGGGCTTGATCTGGGCTTGATGGAGGCTTTCTCTCTGCAATGGTACTCGCTGACTACATTGGAGGAAAAGAAGGAGGGTGGCGCTAACGTTCCCGATATCTTGCTTTGCGAATGAGAAATTCCCAGCCACCGCGCTCATAGTTTGCCATCTCAAGAAGGAAGATACCAACACAGAAGAGATCTAGGATGCAGGAAAAAGTTTTTTCCTCCTTCCTGAAAGAAGATAGATTGGAAAGTTGGGTGGTTAATTTGTTTGCGTACAATTTACGTGAGTGTCATTCTCGGTGGATGGGCTCAGACTCAGTGTACGAGATTCGGTGTACGAATGGAGGGTTGACTGCTGTGATACCTAGGTTCGGAGGTACCTACTGTAGTCGACTTCAAATCCTGCAGTGATTGGAGTTCCTGATGCTACAGGTCACAGGCCTTGTCCCCTTCAAGACGCAGCTCGCAAGTGTGCCCCCGACACCTAGCTTCGAGCTGTGTATCGGAAACGTCCATTTTCCCACAATTTTTGCCTGTTGTTTGCTTGCTCGCGTCTGCCTTTATTCATCAGCGTGCCTTTTTTCCATTCAAGAAACACTCGCCCAAATGATGAATTGGGCGCAAATCACACGATTGCCGTTTCCCTGTTCTTTTTATATGTTTCCCAACAACGTTCTTCTTATCTCTAGCGAGTAGCGGCCGCCCCACGTATCCTCTTCCCCAGTTTCCCATCTCAAATCTAAGACTGGGGGAGAAAATATGCGGGCGCGCGGTCTTACGATGTTTCTCACATGTTTGACGCTGCACCTGTGTAATCAGACCACTCATATTGGACCCCCATACGAGACCATCCCACCCCCCTCCAAAGACCTGCCAAGGGCCCGGGCAGTAAAGACAAACCATCTGTTTTTAATTGCACTTGGAGATACTTTGAAGCATTGAGTAGGTGTTGAACTCACACGGATGCGAGTTATTTACCAGCCGTGGCGATGGCCCAATGAATTTAAACACGGCTATTAGCCATGAGGGGTTGTGCATGGTGTTAATTCAAGCATTGCGATTTCCCCCAAGAGCTCTTGGCGAATCATGGCAAGCCACCCCTCACCCCCCCTTGAGGTGCACTTCTTCTTCGGTCCTTCTAGTGCCATCTCAGCGGGAAAGGACGCAGTTACTGCAGTATGGAGCAAGATCCGCTTTCCAATGAGAGAACGCTCAATGAGCCAACCGAGTGGCTAACAATGCAAGCTACGCAATAACGTTATCTGCATGCCAAAGTCCTCCCCCCCCCAGCCTTGTTCCTCGACCTCGACCACTTCCATTGTGAAGTATGCTGATCTCTGGGTGGACCGGTGGCGAGGGTATGGCATGTCAATGGCTCCCGGATTATTGTATTCCGGGGCTGGAAGGTTGGATTGATAGTTCCTTGATAAGAAACAGGGGAATACCGGAGCAAAAGAGCAATTGGAGCCGTAAATTGCCTATGAATTCCGTTTATCAATTGCCTCTTCGCTCTCATTGGCCATCGATATCTTTTAGCTTCTTGTATTCCCAATAACTTGGCTTCAAAGTGAATGGTTAATAACCCTGTCTTGCATCACGACGCACCTCGAGCACGCACAGGGACCTGGGAGTTGCAGCAACATAAAGACCCTCGTCCCCCTCCTCCACACCACAGCTTCCCCTCCATCGTGCACACTTCAATCTTCTTGGCAATACCACTAATCAAGAATACAAATCGTGAACATGGCTACTAACCCAGAGGCCCTCGAGGTTATTCCACCTTCTACTGTACCTGGCGTTGAGAAGAAGGGACCTGGACCTGTTTATCGATATGACGACTACGATGAAGATATTCAAGGCGAATACCCCACCGAGGAAGAATTTCACACTCTTCGAAGGGTGTCAGATAAGATTCCTTGGCTCATCTACACGGTAGCCTTTATCGAACTCTGCGAACGTTTCTCGTACTATGGTACTACCCAAGTCTGTAAGTTGATAAGCTGCATTCCCCTCGACTCGGCAACTTTTGATCTCTGAGAGTTCAGCTCGCGATTGAATTTGCCTAGTCCATCTTTTCTTCAAATGTCTAACAATAATAGTCGTCAACTTTATTCAACAACCCTTGCCCGATGGATCTCGCACTGGAGCAGGATTTGCTGGACAGTCCGGAGCTCTCGACAAGGGCCAGCAAACCTCCACTGGTCTTACAACCTTTAATCAATTTTGGGTCTATTTGATCCCTCTCTTTGGTGCCTATATGGCTGATGCGCATTTCGGACGTTACAAGACTATCTGCATCGCTGTAAGAACCCCAAATCACCATTTACCCTTTACCAATGGGATATTTCCACTATACTTCAACCAAAGCCCATGATGCTAATAATACATAGCTTGTTATTGCAATTATTGGTCACTGTGTTTTGATCATCTCTGCCATTCCACCAGTTATCGTCAAGCCCAATGCCTCTCTCGGAGTTTTTGTCATCGGTCTCATCATCATGGGCGTCGGAACTGGAACTTTCAAGCCTAATATCTCTCCCATGATCGCCGAGCAGCTTCCGCTCACTAAGATGATCGTTCGCGAACTCCCATCTGGAGAACGAGTCATCATCGATCCGGCTGTCACCCAAAATAGAGTGTACAACTACTTCTACCTCTTTATCAACATTGGAGCTCTTTGCGGACAACTCTCTATGGTCTACTGCGAGAAATATGTTGGCTTTTGGTTGTCTTTCACCTTACCTACAGTCATGCTCTGTGTCTGTCCTCTCGTTTTGATCTGGGGAAACAAGAGATACAAGAGAGCGCCGCCAACCGGCTCCGTTTTGAGCAAAGCCGTACGAATCTTCCTCCTCGCAAACAAAGGCCGTTGGTCTCTCAATCCTGTTACCACCTACAAAAACCTTCATAATGGCACCTTCTGGGAGGATGTCAAGCCCTCGAATATCGAGCCTGCACGTCGGCCACGCTGGATGACATTTGATGATAAATGGGTTGATGAGGTCCGTCGTGGATTCGCGGCTTGCTCTGTGTTTTGCTGGTTCCCAATTTATTGGTTGACGTATAATCAACTCAACAACAACCTCACCAGTCAAGCTGCAGTCATGAAGCTCAATGGTCTACCCAACGATGTCTTGGCGAATTTGGATCCCTTCGCTTTGATTATCTTGATCCCGGTTTGCGATTTGCTTGTCTATCCTGCTTTGAGAAAGGCCAAGATACGCTTCACTCCTATCAAGAGTATGCCCCCCACCCTCTCCTTTCCTTCGCCTCCTCCAGCGATCCTCGTCCAATGTACTAATGAAGGCTTCTAGGAATCACAGCAGGTTTCTTCACCGGCTCTGCAGCCATGGTTTGGGCTGCCGTCATCCAGGCCTACATCTATAAAGATTCCGTCTGCGGAGAATATGCCTCTCTCAAACTCCCCGACGGAAAAACGCCCTGCCCGACGGTCTCTATCAATGTTTGGGCTCAGACTGGTGCCTACGTCCTCATCGCGCTCTCCGAAATTTTCGCCTCCATCACATCGCTTGAGTATGCCTTCTCCAAGGCTCCTGTGAACATGCGATCGTTGGTCATGTCCGTGGCGCTCTTTACCAGTGCGATTTCTGCGGCTATCGGAGAGGGGTTCGTTCCTGTTAGCGCCGATCCTTTGTTGGTTTGGAATTATGGAAGTATGGCTGTAAGTTATTTCCTGACTTTCCTGAGATTGTTTTGGTCCGTTACTAATTGACTTGGGATAGGTGATCTCGTTTATTGGTGGTTGTCTTTTCTGGCTCATGTTTAGAAAGCTAGATCAAGAAGAGGATCATCTCAACATGCTCCCTGTTGGACATTTGGTCGTGTCCAAGGACGTTGAGGATGAACCTGATACCCGCCCTATCGCTCATGAAATTAAGGAGTGAATGAGTTGATTTTGCTTTCATTTTTTTGGAATGGGATGACGTAGGTTGCGTTGGGATGCATGATACCACAGTCCTGATTTTGGAGAAGAAATTTTGAATACGACGTGGTGGAGGAGGATAATTTGGTGTTGGGTAAAGCGGATAATTCGGGTCGTATAGGTCAGGATAGATGAGAATACCACATACTCTTTTGAGACACCTTGCCCTCTTTACTTGTGTTTTGTGGTGATGTCGACGAGGTTATCAATACCGTGATTATGATTTGCTATTCACAGAGGGGGGCGCGTGGGGGTTGGGGGGCGCGATTGTTTTATCCTCCTACTATTGATTTCCTGAAATCGAAGCAATAGTCTGTGTGCACTTACTTTGTGTGGTTGTTACGAGCCCAAGTCTCTGGATCTACTGTTAGGGCGCAATTTCCCCACACGTTCATTTGCATTGATATGCCTTTGTCCTTGAGATTTACTCAAGAATAACTTGCGGCTTACTCGTGGTTCACTCGTGTGTTACACCTTCCAGGTACTTGAAAACTTACCCACGAGTAGCTTGCAAGTTTACTCGCTGTTTGCGAAGTTTATTTATGAAACATATTGGATTCACGAGAGCAGCGACCTGTTTTCTTTTACCTTTCCTTAGGGGTATCTCCTGGTAAAACATAAGCGCCAAAGTGTCGTTTGAATCCTCCAGTTTTCCTTTTCAATTCACTTCTTTGTTCTCTTGTGATTCACAAGCTTCGGTGGTGATTCATAAGCTTCGGTGGTTTGGTATTAGTTAGTCTGACCTTCTATATGCTGAACACGAGGTGGATAACTTTACAAAATATTATCTCTTTACGATCTCTTGCCCGTAATCGATCATTCTCAGTTACCACCATCTTCTGGGTCTTTAACTTCAAGATTACACTGCTCTCCTTATTATCAGCTCTTCAGTTCTGACCTCCCTCCGACCGAGTTAAGCGAGATTCAAAAGAAAAGCTCAACTTCATCAGGGCAGTGCCGGCTATCTACAAAAGTAGCTCTGAATCACCACCGTTTGAAATCCTCAGAACCTGGTGACTCACAATCGAATACTAAGAGCCTTCTTTCCTTACTTGAAGAACCTTCACTTCTGAATATCCTTGGAATTTCCATAAAAACAATCTACAACTCACACCTGAATAGTTCTCACTTGGATCTTTGAGAAACTTTGACTAACTATTCTTTATCTTAACTTACAAACATTACTTCGAGACCACCTTGATCTAGCAACGATGTTTCTCCCAATTTTCATAATCATTTCCCTCAACCTCATAATCTTTGTAAAGATTCTTTCACAAGCATTCACATTCAAGACGACTTTCTGAGACAGTCCAGACTTTCGGCTCCCCCATTACACCTCTCACTAAACTCGAAGCCTATAACGAGGTAAGTTCCAAAGGCTGTCAACCCCTATCGCATGCAAGCTAACAAAATATCCAGAGCATCTCAACTCTCAACCCCCGCAACAAGGCCGAGATCCACTGCTGCAAAGACAACGGCCGGGTATGGATTCCAGCCCAAATAGCCCAAGTACTACACGGACTAGAAGATCTTCGAGCCCAAGACCGTATCTGGGTCAAGGACATGGTTGTTATCAAGCTTGGAGCAGCGGTTCTTCTTCTGAGATTGTGCTTTGCAATGACGTTTGTTTTTATTTTCCTTCTCTTGCTTTTAATTGGTTGGAATGTACTGATTGGTGATTTGTAGAATGACTTTTTTATTCGTCCGGATGCTAAGTATATTGCTTCTTATGTTGAGGATATTTTGAGGGTTGAGGATTGTCATGTGAGAGGGGGTAAGTTATTTTTCCTAGGGTACTACTCTTATGGGAGAAAAGAAAATGCTGATTTGTTTTTGTTTTGATAGGTGGTCAGAATTTGATTTGTGGTCAGATGTTTGATACGGATAGTAAGTTTCATCATTCTTGTTCTCTAGTAACTTCCTTTCCGATGTTCTTTTACTGACACTTCGTACCCAGATTACAACGTTATTGTCAAACAACCACAACGATAATCTCTCATTACTTCTCGTTTCAATCTTTTCTTCATTCTAAGCAGATTTCTTTCTTTCCAGGTGCCTGAAATTCTGCTTCAGGTTCTGGCGATTCCTTGGTGGGTGTGATTAGGGGTTTAAATTGGTCGGCTAACTGGTTCAAATGGGAAGAATGGTTTAGCAAAATTGGGATAAAGGATAATTACATAGACGAAAGCTGGCTCTTGAAACGATAGAGACCCTTTAAACTGGGGAATAAATACTTGTTATTGCTCAAGGACTTTGAGAGGGGTGAAGATTTTTTGTTAGACTGTGAGTGACTCATCAAAGTGTGTGACATGAGCTCAAGGAGTAAAACGTCGAGTTGATTCAGCGCTTGTCAAGTGGCACAGTCTGACAAGTTACTCAGAGCGTTATAGCATCACCTCCACGATGCTGGCGAAAGGGGAGTTGCTAAGAAGGCAGAGATGTGTTTATACATTATCGTAGTCACCTTTGATGCGAACCAAGCGATGCGTAGGTCTGTATATACGATCCTTTCTGTTGGCCTTCGGTGGGAACGTGAAAGTCTAAAGATGAAGCTATTTTGCAGGAAAGAGTAGAATAGCTTCGGAGATTGTGGTCACTCTCTCTTCCTCCACCGCGTATGGTGATGTTGACGAAGATTTACTTTTTTCCAAGTAGTTTGTTAGGTTAAACCCATTGTTTAATTATGGACTGATATATTCTATTGAGCTTGACTTGTGGTAAACTGTAAGAGGCAATTACAGCACCTCGAGCAGCACTTGCTGGCTCAGAGTGGGGTTTGGTTAGCGACCCACTTCTTTCTCATGGACGATACAATGCTGGATATCGGAAATTGAATGGGCCAAAAATGGCTAGTGATGGTTGACGATCGGACCAAAACGGACAAGAGACCCTACTATGAATAGTAGTGGAAATGCTAGGATAGTGATAAATACGAGTGAGTTGTAGATCTCAAAACTGGGAACGAGATATGGGGATCACATCATACTCTGTCGAAAGACTCCTCAGAAACGGGTAAGTTTTCGAAACTAAGTAACAGCTATCCCTAATAAATTTTTCACATAGTCCGATGGAAGGAGTAGTCGCAGACCGTCGGCTATTCCAAAAACGTGACCAAAGTACGTGACTCTATCTCCCTCCATAAAGAAGTGCTCGTAAGTGCTATACGAGTATTCCCTGTTCTTCTCATACGATTATAACCCTAGCCAACCAAGCCCTGTTGAAGCCACACTCAGCCCTGCGCAAGTCCGTCATACTGTCGATCAACATCAGGATTTACGTGAAACCAAGACCCTAAGATGTCACACTGCCACAATAATGTTTAGTTCTAGAATGAGAGCAAAAGAATAAAAAGGCTCAATATTTCCTTAAAATATCGTACAGCAAACGCAATCTTATCAATCACCCCGCAAAAATGTCATCCACTACTACAGTGGGTTCTTGTTCTCACCGCAATATTTAGTCAATATCACTAACAACCATCAGAATTCCAACTTCAATCAACAATTCGCCGACACACAATCCAGAGTCAACAATGGAATATCCACAACAACCAAATTAGCCATCGCCATTCCAGTCGTTGTCGGTGTGCTTTTCATAATATCTGGGGTTGTCTTGTGGATATGTATTGCTCGAAGCAGAAGACGGAGGAGAGAACAACTCAAAAGCAACGAACAACTCGGACAAGCTCACCGTGCTGCCAACCATGGTACGGACCCGGAAGCTTATGTGGGGACTTCTTATGGTGTGACCTCATACCAAGGAGCGAACGGCAATTATGGTCAGACAGGGACAGCAACGAATGCGGCACAAGTACCAAGGGAAATGGCCGGACAAGCTATGCAGGAGGTGAATGGGGAAAGTGTCAAGAAGGAAGCACAGTCTAGGGAAGTGCAAAAGCCAGTGGAGATACAGTGAGAGGACCTTTGATGATCTGTTTTTGTATAATTAGTTCAGTGCTACGTCTAAAATACCACTTCACATAATAAAGCACTTTCTTTGCCTTTAAACTGACTTGCAACGAACGTTGCCCCTCGAAGGCCCAGTTTTGGCATTCTCTCGAGTTCCAAACGGAGCTAGAAAACTCCCTAACAACCTCCCAGAGTTCAACTTCCCAAAGTCTTGCTCCGCAAAATCCGGTATCTCGAAGCTTTCTCTGCTGGGCACTATATCGCATTAGCTCAGTTCTGTTCTGCACCACACTGGGTATTTTGAATTCAAACGCACATTTCGCGATAACCTCCTTCATGCCTCCGATCATCTCCTTGGTCGGAATATCAAGTTCCATTTTCTCAGTCCCTATATCATCTGACATAAAAGGGTTCAACCCTCCCCTTTCCGGTTGACAAGTTCGATATATGGAGTGAAATAAATGCTTCAGTTGCGCGAATGGAATATCATCAAGTGCTTGAGACATTTTCTTAGCCGCTTCTTTTTCGGAAGGTGAGGATGCATTGCAGTTATTTTGCATGGTGCTGAAATGGACTCTTGCTTGAGATTGTAGTGCCTCAATAGAGTAAGCTAGAACGAGCGTGATACAGAAGATTGTGGCCCAGGAGGAGGTTTTTCGTCCACGGATGAGTTTTTCGAGATTGCTTAACACGCGCTCGAGTATTTTGCGGTTCTCGAGGTAGAGGATGTGTTTGATTTGTCTGTCGAGCATGCGGGAGGAAAATAGGTTACAATCTGGGAGATCGTCTCCAATTTGCTCGTTGATCAACTCGGCGGATGATTGAGTGAACATGATGGGGGAGGACATGAGACGTAGATTCAAGTAGAACAACAGGGAATCATGCAGAATTGGATCCTTCTACATCACTACTTAGCCAAGTTTTCCCAAGTAGATGTGGAAGCGAATCTTACCTCTGTCCTCGCATGGTAAAAAGTAGAAATTATTCTCATGGAGTTTTTCGAGATTTCGGGCCAAATACCCGCGCTTATGTTGGCCGGAAACAACTTCTCATTGAACTGATTCTCCAAGACATCTTCCAAGTATAACATTATAGCATTTCTTGCTGCATCAGTATCAAGTGGCGACAGTCCAATTGGCAAGGATCGTACACCCAATGTCCGACTCAAATGACCCGTGTAGTTTTTCTGGGCCCTTGAATTTGGAGTGGGGGAGAATATGGTTGCATTTAGCTCCAAATGAGGATTCCCGATCCATGAAAAGGTCACTGGAATGGATTGGTGTGTAAACCCCTGAATGTTTTCATTCACATATCGGTCAGTGAGTTCGGTTGTGAAGCGAGAGTTGAAGTGTTCTGTCAAATTGTATCAGCTTCCAGTCAATTGTTACTTTAGATTGTTTCGTACCTGGAAAAAACAGCGACACGTTTGCTGAAAATGGTGACCTATTGCACGCCGGACTTGTGCTATGGGGCTTCAGTTTATTGCAACGTTGGCAAGGATGTCCTTCTGAGCACTGTGTATTCGTTAGAGGATGCTTTGCTTAAGATTGTGATAAGTGTTGTAGAAGAATCGAGCAGTGTTGTTCGAGGGGGGTTAGGAGAATTGAAAGTCTCCTATCCTAAATCTCCCAAATTGCTCACTAACCCGTACGAGAAAAGGTGGAAGCACTTACGGGTACTTTCATAACCCAGCAATTCCAACAAGCCCCTATTTTCCTTAACTCCCGGAATTTTTCAAGCCTTTCCTGATTCAGCCCACCCCGACGTCCACCTAGAGAACGCTTCAAGGCTGGATCTCCGTCTTTGTCTTCTCCGACGAACGTAAATATGGACTGCGTTTCATCCGATTCAGATGCTGAACTTAGTTCAGGCTCGGGAGAAAGGGTTTTTGGACTTCCAGGATAATCCGGCTCAGTAACTGCCGGAACTGGCGCCGAAGAGAACTTATGTATCGTAAAGGGATTTGCCCCTGCTTTCTTCAACAGAGCCCCCGTTCGGATGGCGCTCCTTGGGCTACTGGTAGGTGATTGAATATTGGGCAAATACACAGGAACCTTCTCCAGCCCATACTTCTGCTTGAAGAACCCATTGTATGAGTCGTTAGGCAAGACAAAGGATCCGAGACTCAAAAGAAAATCTCGGGACGATTTGAAGCCTCGTTCATCCCACTTTTCGACCTTCAGCATATTTTGAGAAGCAGGAATAGCGGCAAACTCCACAGGATCGAACTGATTTTGCAACATGACATCTTGTTTTGAAGACCAACCGAACATACTGACGAGAGTCTTGAAAGCGCTCGTGATTCGAAGGGCATGTGTTTCATCCCAGGGGTTCACATCGTCGCATGTATTTCGTACCGAATATGCGTCAATGAGGAGACCTTTGACGATACTAAACACCATCAAGGCATAAAAGCAGGCAAGTTGCGAATGTCCCGTGAGTCTTCCGCGACCCGCACATAGACGTTCAAAATTCTCTAGGAAGGCTTCCACGTCTCCCTTGATATCGACAAGTATTAGGGTATTTGAGTGAGGAAGTTTGGTCGGATCGAATGGTGGTGATCCCTTCAAATCTCCCGAGGCAATGTGACCACAGAGACGTTCCAGCAAATGGAGCTCAACAGCTTGTCGCAATAAAGCTTTACTTTGACGGAATATCTCCCATGATGCCTAGAAAGAGTTAGCAAGTTATCAATCATCCGCATAGTAAACTTACAGGTGCACCCCGTAAATACGAATTTCCTAGACGCAGGAGTCTGAAAACATTGTACTCAGTTACTCCCGTATATACTGGATCCATGGAAACAGTTTGAAGCAAAGCCCAGATGGCTTCGTAATCTTCAAAGAAAACAAGACTACTCGTGAGCTCATCCTCGCTACAAGTTCCGGTTTGGGTTTGGGCGAATTGACTTAAAAGTTTTCGGCTTTCGGTATCCTCCCAAGACGAATCATACAATTCAGCAAAATCGACTCGATTCTGAAGAAGTTGTAGCATTCGTTTCTTTTTTCCGATGGAGACCCGAGACTTTGTAAGAACAAAGTCAACAACGAGGAGGTTTCCGGATTGACACTTGAGCATTCTCCTATTCTGTCTTGCAAAATCTGTGTCTGTCAGTTTGTTTTTTATTACTATGTAGATATAACAATAGCTTACCAGGGCAGAATACATGTGCCATATCTCGAAGTTGCCCCCGAACACAACCAAGAACTTTCCAGTAATCATTCTCGTTGTCAAAACTCTGTTGCGGGCAATGTGCACAGTTGTCCTCTGTATCGCACTATGAAAGGTCAGTCATTGAACTTAAGTTGGATACACTAATTATACCTTCTTTTTCAATATCTTACATCGCAAACAAGGAGCTTTGTTGTCATTCGGCAGCTTCGCTCGTTTGTTTGCACTGGAATAAGATGCGACAGAAGGTCTTTTCCTCGTAGAAGGCACCTCCATTAATTCGGAAGAGAAACGAACATCAGATAGGTCTGAAAATTCAGGAAATATAACCGGGTTCATGTTATGAATGAACGAAGCTGGTGGTGCGGGGCGAGTGGTCGGAGGCATCTTCATCATGGGCCCTGACGCCTGCCATGATTCCATCACAAGAGCACCCGAGGTTGAGAAAGTCGAGTTTCCCGTAAGATCTGAATCGAACATCGGGGTTTGTTTCAAGTGAAAGCTCGCTATTTCACTCTCCATCGCCTGTATCCTTTGTTGTAGTACATGGCGTCTTCTTATCACATCTGTGGAATCCCGAATCTCTGCCATTTTATATCAGAGCGAGTTCCAAGTGTTAAATCTTCAGATAGAACTTACTAAGGGCAATGTATTTTTCCAATTTATGTGCTTTGTTCAGTTCTTCCAACTCTTCGTTAACAGGATCATATTCGGCAAACACAATGCGATTTGAATCCATCATGTGAAAAGGAGCTTCAAGGATTTTGATGAAGTCAAAAGAGATGGAATCTACGACGATCAGAAGAAAAATCTAGTACGGGGACTGGTATTATATATACGACGCATCATGGCAGCGAAGAGAAATCATCGTTGCGATACATTTTTTGCAAGGCGGCAATCTGTCGGTTGAGGTGGGGGCACAGCCTCCATCTCATCCTTGTCTTGTACGTACAAAACATAAAGCGGCACGAACCAAGCCAAACAAAATGCTGCACAATAACGGATGCTGCTTTTCTGACCATTACCGAGTCCGTTATAGGAAAGTGTCATCTGGGCGGCAGGTCTTCTCTCTCGCCGCTGGGAGGCCGGTAATGCTTTGTATACTCCCTATACAAGTATGTGATTTCGTCTGGATATCGGTAGCTAGACTCCGTGTTCTCCATATACGTATCTAGAAGCTAATACTTTATTGAAAAAGTATTATATATAGTGATTTTCTAGTAAAGTTATCGATAGGGGGATTTTTGAAAAATGCCAGGTCATGTGATTCAGGCCAGCTATACCAATTCAGGCAAGCTAGAATCCAGTTAAGGTATCTGGTTGTAATAACGAAATATACCTGTGAGATTGAATGAAACAAGAAATTAAAGATGAAATATGAACACTTATAAAAACGTGACTAAATCCTACTCTAGTCGAATACCGACTTGGGCCTCAAAAGCACTTGTCCCCAACTCTAACCGTTTTACTCATCAACAAAAATAACAATAGTAGAAGCTATTATACAGCTGATGAGATACTCACAATAAACTATTCATCCAATTCCAATAGAAATTGATATACTACCAACCTCTACTCTAATCCCTCAATACCAAGAAAGCCAAACATCTAAAAATCCCCCCTCTAAGATTTCTCATCCCCCTTCGTCGAAGCAGGATGTTTCTGCACCAACTCCTCCAACTCCTCCCAAGGCGGGATCAAGAAGTAGAACAGTCCATGAACCATACAAGCCGCAATATCCGCAACCCTGTATATATCAAGTTAGCACACAGCATCCCATACCTCCATCAAGGAAAAATTAAGTAAAGGAAAGAAAAGGAAAGAGAAGAAAAATATCTCAACACACCAATGAATCCAATGCCACCCCTCCCACCTCCCCCCAACAAAAACCCCCAAACACCTCGCCGGATTCAAACTCGCACCCCCATGTCCATACCTCACAAAGCCACTCCCAAAACTGATCACCCCAAGCGTCATGCCCACCAGCACCGGGCCAAGTGTAGGTCCGATAACCATCTTCTGCCTCGGATCCAACCCCACCCCAAAAGCCAAAAACAAAAGCGTCAAGCAACACACAAACTCCACCACCCACGCACTCCCCACCCCAACCTCCTCCGTAAACAACCAACACCCACCCGTCTTAAAATCTCGCGTCCCCATCGCAGCACGCACCATCAACCCCGCCAGGGCACTGGCCCCCGTTTGAAAAAGGACGTAAATAACCATGCGCGGAAGCGAGCAGAGTCTTGCAAAGAAGGTCGCCATCGTGATGGTAGGGTTGAGATGGGCGCCTGTCAGGGCACCGAAGGAGAAGGTGAAGAGGGTGATGAGGAGCCAGTTGGTGATTCCGCCTATGAGGGGCCCGAGGAAGGCGGCGTTGTTGAAATTGCCGAGTTGGGCGGATGGGGGGAGGGGGATGCCTGAGGGCGAGGAGTTGATCCAGATTGTGAGGAAGTTGAGCATGAATGATCCTGTGTATTTTTCTTGGTTAGCTTTGCCTCACTCCTATCTAAACTTCTCCTTTCTCATTTCCCATTCCCTTTCGTTCACTCCCATCAAAACCCAATCCTAATCCACAAATCCCCCCCAAAACAAAAAGATAAAGAGAACCAAAAACAACAACAAACGACAAAAAGAAAAGAAAAGAACTAACCAGCTCCCTCCAAAACCCCCGCCTTCCAAAGCCCCACACACCTAAACCCCTCCCCCGAAAACTGTTCCCTAAAACTCATACAAGGAGCCGCATCCGGCGTCTCCCTCACCCTCTCCTCATCCCTCCCCGTCCTCCCCTCAAGCACAAACCCCTGGTTTCCCCCCAGTCTCCCAATAAAGGGCTGCGTATTCGTGCGGTAGGATTTCTTCATGATGAGGGGTGAGGTGCCGTCATTGTGGTTGTTGTTTTGAGAGGTGATGGACGGGGTGTTTTGATGGGAAAGGGGATGGGGGAGCGCTTTTTCTGCGTCTTCTTGCGGGGATGACATTTTTTTCTTCTTCCTTTGGTTTTTAAGTTTTGAGTTTTGAGATTTTGAGATGTTGAGACTTTAGATGAGTTGATGAGTTGATGAGGGAAAGATCCCGAGTTAAGTTGAGGGTTGCTGGTGTGAAGGTTGGGTTGTTATATCGTCGTGTTTAGTGCTGACTTCCGTTCTACTGACACCCACCATCAATAACATTCGGGATTTGAAATCTGTCCAATGATAACACACCTTTAACTTCTCAAAGGACAGGAGGGAAAAGATGTGAAATCGGTTGGAAATGAGTTTTGTTCTCGGAGAATTGGCGCTGAGTAACCCAGGTGCATTAGTTACGGAACCAACTTTAAAATTTGACTCAGCGGTTGATGCCATCCGGAGCAGGGCCCTGTAGCCTAACCAGGCTCCCCGGAATAGGCTACCCAAACCCATTATAAAAAGTCCTCTGGATCTCCAAAATCGTTGAAATTCACAGATTCCCCATATTCCACCACCCCGGATTTTCCTCCCCATTAACCGGTCTCGAATGAAAGAAATTCTCCGCAAGAACAGCAAGTTCATCATCCGAGAATTGAAGAGGCTGCATATTCGCACTCGCAACCGCATTCGCACCCATTCCCATCCCCATCCCAGCTCCCCCATTTCCATTTCCAAAATTCAGAAACTCATCATTATTATTACCTTGAAAAACTGCTGCAATACCCGCAGTCGGCGTCCCCGAACTCGGTGTCCCAAACTCCTGTCGTTCAACCCTCGTAGGCTCAGGCAAAACAGTCGTCTGCGCCATCTCAGTCCTCGAAGCCGTCAAAGTGCCATGAAGTGATGGATCAAATAAATTCCTCGCCGAACCGATGATCTCGGAGGACGAGGAATATTCCAAGATCTCAAAGAATTGACCCAGGTCGATGAGGAGTTTGCGGTTTTGACGGATGGGTTCGTCGCTTGCTACCT
Source organism: Hymenoscyphus scutula (assembly GCA_001399465.1). NCBI lineage: Eukaryota > Fungi > Ascomycota > Leotiomycetes > Helotiales > Helotiaceae > Hymenoscyphus > Hymenoscyphus scutula. The sequence continues at coordinate 6,400 of LKTO01000301.1, read as the reverse complement.
GCGTTGAGGAAACAGTCTCTGAGAGGGAGGCGAGTTTTTGGGCCTATTTCGATTCCATTAACTCACCCTTTTTTTTTTAATAAGTGCAAGGGGTTGGAATATGCAGGGAATTGGGTAAGAAGGAAAGGAGAACTGGGAGAACATACAATCCGACCAACATGTGGCCACTGCGTCCCAAAACCCCTTATAAAGCCCAAGCATTTATCAAAATTACACTGCTTCTCCTTCTTTTTCGACTCATCATCGACAAAACTCTCCTGCAAATAAATCGTCGCAACAATCGCAACACAATGGGCCAAAAATGGATCGGAAACTTTGAATTCCTTCGCCTCCAACATGTCAATGAAATTGATGATCCAAGAAGCATGCGAAGCCATCAAATCAGCGGTATTTTGGAGAAATATCTCTGGTATCACACCTTTGAAATTCCGTAATCGGAGAGAAAGAAGAAGTGGATGGTTGAGGAGACAGAGATTTGTATGATAGAGAAATTGTATCAATAACCAAGGAGCCCAGTAATCTCGCGCCTGCTGAAGTTCTTCAATTGGTCTTTGGGAGAACTTTGCGGGATTGAACCGGTGGATATATGGCATTCGGGTTTCGAAGTCCATTTGCTGTGCTAGAGCGATAGAGTACTCGGATTGAGGAGACCAAGGCGGGGAGTCGTTAGGTATTCCTCGTCTCCAAGCATATCTAGTTATTTTAAACCATACTTCACTAAGTTGTATAGCATACGCCACAATTCCTTTGTCTAGAGAGAGGTCGGGTCCATTGGCTGAAGGAGTTTCGACAGATCCGTATCTTGGAGGTTTTCCGGTGGTTTCCGGGTACCACGGAAAGTTGTCTTCAGCGGAGAAATCTAGGACCATGAAATCGGCTCCGTGTAGACGTTTTAGGAGGAAGAGACTCCAGAAGGCTCGTCTCCTTTCTTCTCTCTCAATGGGTGAGATTGAGGCGTGAGTTTCTCGTGTTAAACCAGCATTTTGGGCCAGGCTCATGGCGAGACTGCTATGCACACTCGCGCGTTTGGTGTTACCATCTACATACATCAGCTTAAGCAGTAAACTCTGAGTGTGCTATCTTACTCGTAAAATCAACTAGACTGAGTAGACATAAGGATTGAATTGTTGATAACGCAACAGTGCCATCGAAAATCTTTTTTGAGATGATCTCTCTAGCTGCCTCGATATATTCAATTTCAATCGTGGAATCATTAAAGGGGACAAATCTCGATGCTAGAGCTAATAAAGAGAATATGACTTCAGAGTCACGATCTTTCAGTGTGCGAATAAATGAGGAGCGATGAAACAGAGGCAACGGTTGGCAATCGCAGTACTTGAGATATGCTTCCGTAACAGCTTGAATGACCTCCCACGATGGTAGCCGGCTGCAATACAATACGATTAGATAAATACAATATATACTGAGATTGATGCCTACCTATCGTGAGAATTTATACCGGGATTCCTTCGTCTATGGTGTAAACGGTTCGGGGAATCTGGAACTCGTGGTGCCGGCGTTCTCGTATGAGAAGAAACTTGATTCGCCAGTACCTCAGCAAGTTGCGATTCCACAGTTCTCAGTCGATCTTCCTACAAGTCATTCAATTTCTTCTCCAGCAAATTCAATAAGAACCATAGAGTCTTTAAAACGCAAGACTTACAAGTCTAGTATCACCACCCGCAGTTGGAGGCCGCGACGCCCTCACAGGTGGTGATTGAGGAACGGGGGAAACACTCCTCACCCCCCGCCCATTCTCATTTCTCTCCTCCGCATACACACACGGCTGATTCAATCTGGAGCAATACGAGCATATAGGTTTTTCACCCGGACACCGTGTTTTCTTGCGACTTGTCGCATCTATCAGGTATTTGTTCAACAATGAGAGATGTCAAGGGATGAATTGCACTTACCGGCAGGGTTCACATGCTTGTCGTACGCGTTTTGCTGGGCGTTCTGAGGTGGGGGACATTGATATATATATATTATCGAGAGGATGAGGGGTGTCTTCAGAATACTTGAACGTCGTACATTTTGGGAGTGACGATGCAAACAATTGAAAGATTTCAGGTTGACGGAATGCTCCACTATTTTATGTAAGCCAGGGTAGTGAGGGAGTCAGTAGACGGGCAAAGTTGGCCAAGATAGATAGATTGCTAAATAGTCTCAAAGTACTTAAGTATCACGAAGAAACAAATCAAGTATATATCGTAATTTACACAGAAAAAAATGGTATTTAAAATATCGGATATATTTCAAACGCTTGTTAATGTCTTCACTATCATCTCATATTTACACATTTACACCTACATGGCAATCAATAGATAGCTCAGCAATTATTGCTGCGAAGTGTATGTGCAACTTAAACCCGTTCGTCTCCTTAATTGCTAACTTGCCCTTCTTGTCAAGCATTTGTAGTAGGGCAATCAGGCTGGTCGAGAATTCAATATGCCAAGTAACATTCAAACTTAGAGCTTCTATTCGGGAAGCACAATATTTTCGAACTAATAATGTTTGAAACTATTGCCAATGTTTTTCTGGGGACTCGGAGAGGGTATGTTTTGGACTGTGAATGCACCAAGAGCGGTAGCATCCTCAATAGGAGCATCCTTGAGACCGATCGGGTATCAATAGGCATGCAGCAACACCCATGTTACGTGTCAAATAACTTTACCAGTGAGGGTAAGATTGGTGAACAAACAATCGCCGTAGTTCAATGTCAGTTGAGTGTGCGAAGAGCCGATAGATTTGGGCCAACAACCCGGACCGCTCCAATAACTCCTCAAGGTTGTTTGTGTAACTCCTTCCCATTCCAGCACTCTTGGTTTTCTCGGTTGGAAAAAAGAGGGCAGCTTTCCCTCACGGCAAAGTAAAAAGACGATTCTTTTCCGGCCCGGTACCACTCTTCTCAAGGAATTTTGTTTCTCAGGCTCTAATCTACCCAGAGTATCTCAAGGTACCAGGTAGCTTCGAATAATGAGTAATTTGTTTCACACTAACTTTAGTTAGCGATATATCTGGGCTTAAAGCATGATGGGAAGAACTTACCAATTCCACCACAGATTGCGATATTAAAAATCATTCAGCTGACTTGTACTGAACCTATGATTGGTGTTGCATATTGAAAGAATGGGAGATGGTTGGATGTTCAATGGAGTTGGAGATGTGTGATTTGAGGGGTTTGAATTCCGGAATGACTGGCATTAATATCAAAAATGATGCTAATAAACTACCACTTATCTCTTGCCACACCTCGCTGACACCGATTAGCCATTTGATAGAGATAGCAAGAGTTATATCAATGATGAGACACCCCTCAATGTATCAAAATGTTTAATGAGGTTACAGAGGTGGGAAACAGCACTAACGATGGAACCCGGAGGGTGGCTTTTAAGCGGAGGAAAGCCGGGTTCGGGGCGCGAGAACATCGAGGAAGTTTGCAGTTTGCGAGCAGATAACACCCGACAAGGTGGCTGGATGCCGTGCCTACTACCTAGGGCTTTAGCAATTGGCGGGGCGCAGGAGATACAGGTCATCTGTTGCTGGTTATCAGTTCGTGTGGTGTTGAAGAGAGTCAACTTAGTCAGTCGAAATGACGGGAGGTTTCCGTGCGGCTCCTACATTAAGCTATCCGGCGCGGAAGCGGCCCTTGGTTTCCCTCAGCACTATTGTTGATTCTTGACTCGTTCCACGAGTCACCATGAGGTCTCTACAACAACAAAGGCCTTTCTTCAGAGCAGCTTGCCTTGGCACTCAAACAGGTATGCGAGCAGCTGTAGGTATACCGGTACCCAGGTAGTTACCTACTACCTACTACTACCATTGTAGCGGGCTTCGGGTATTGTTTTGACTGGTGGTGGGCGCCTCTCGCAGACATCACCACCCACCCACTCAACCGCACCCTCGGGACCCACGACAAGTGTCGTCTGATAGCCAGAGAATACTGGGGCCAAGAAATCGGAAATCAGAAATCAGAGGCAGGTAGGCAGCTGCAGCCTACCTTTGGAATCTCTCCAGGACCGTCACCCCTGCATCACAAATTCCAAGTAGAATGGCTTCAGTTGCAGATGCTGTCTTACCAGACGACCTCACCCAAGAAGACATCAGCTATGGAGACCACGACCTACAGACCTTGACCGTCATCCAGCCGAAAGAGAAGGGGATTTGGAATGACGACGGTCGATGGATAGTGTAAGTGCTCTTCTACATCTACATCTACCTCTTACCTCTTTTTCTACCCCGCAACCTCTCTGACGGTATCGTTCTCCCAAAGATACATCCACGGAGGAGCCTGGCGCGATCCTCTTGTAACCGATAAATCCATATTCCCAACCATTCAATCCCTCCTCTCGAACCCCTCCAGCACAGATATGCTGCATAAGCACATGGCCGGAATTGCTTCGATATCGTATCGTCTTTCCCCTCACCCGAATTTCCCCCAAGAAGCAAGCACCCCTCCCAATTCACTGCGCGATGCGAAACACCCCGACCACCTCGAAGACGTCATTACTTCCCTCGAACTCCTGCAAACGAAATACAATTTCGGGGAAAATTATATCTTGATAGGACATTCGTGCGGTGCAACAATCGCATTACACACCCTGATGCAACAGGATATTCTGGGCCATGCAGAGTCAAGACTGTCCAAATACCCCTCCATCGTGGTCGGCGTATCGGGAATCTACGACATGAACCTCCTATGCGAAAACCACAAATCCATATCCGCCTACAAAGATTTCACCGTCGGCGCATTCGGGGAGGATATCAAAACCTGGGATAAGCTCTCGCCCGCAAAGTTCAAAGACTACACGAAATACTTCCCCACGGATGGAAAATTATTCCTCTTCCATTCGATAGGAGATGAGCTAATTGACGTGGCGCAAATCGATGCTATGAAGGACCAATTTTTGAGCGTGTGCGCGGATATACCATTGGAAGTTTCCAAGGAGATGTTGAATGATGAACATGATGATATTTGGGGTAAGGGAACGGGCATGGCGAATGTGGTGGTGAAGGTTTTGGGGAGTTTATGATGAGATGATATCTTGGGAGCATATATTTATACCGAGATGATTGGTTATTTAGTCAAGTGGCTTTTTTGGGGGATTCCAATGGGTACTACCCTTTGAAATCTAGAGCATTTTTGATGATACTTAACTTTTTCCTGATTTACAAAGTTCACATTCATGATCTTCCTCGGTTGTAGCACACCGCTATCCTTTCCCCTCCCGTGGTCATTTTCAACTTCTTCATCCGGTCATGAACTGGCGTTTTATATGCGTGCTGATAGGTTTCTCGTACCCCTCCAATCTCCGGGGTTCTTTACAACGTTGTAATGAGGGGTAGACGATACCCTGTTGCTACAGAATCAGGATCTTGGTGATTGGTTTCTTCCGCAGTGGATTGAGGTCGCATCGCATATCTTAAAGTATTGCATGTGGATTGGTCACTCATGCATTTAGCATGATAGCGTCCTCTTAAAATGGGGAGATTTTTTTATGTGTGCTGTGCTCTTTCTTTTTTTCTCCATTACATATTACTGTTAACTATTAGGAGATTGTTGGTCTTTTCATGTGAGAGGAAGTATTGAACTGCACACTTTTCAGACAGTTTACTGGATTATAGAAGGGTTACTAGGCTTCGAATCCATCCAACTTCTCGCGAGCTCGCGTTTGATCAATTATACCCGCAACAATGTTCATCGCCGAACTCTCAAAGACCATTTCGAATCATTGGCTTTTGCTGTTGGTGACAATATATATCTGCTACGTTCGTCCTTCCCCTCCCTTCCCATCCAATCCTTCCTTTCCTCCTACCCCTCTTTCTACTTCTGTTTTATTCCCTTCTTTCATTTCCACCTCCCTTTTTCCTTTTTTTTATTCCCAGAAGCTAATATAAAAGTTGGATATACTAGTTCCTCACAAGCGCAATATACAACCTCTATTTCAGTCCTCTCGCTCGATACCCGGGACCCTTCCTCGCGAAGATCTCGGCGTTGCCGAATTGGTGGTATAGTTTTACTGGACAAAGGCATGTTTGGACGTGGGGACTTCATGAGAGATATGGTTTGTGATTTTGTTATTTCTGAATGTTTCTTCGTTTGTGAGTCTCTTCTTTAGGGGGATGAGAGGACACCCCATTTTTTGGGGGGTTGGTGTTTGTTTGGGTTGGGATGTGTTTTACTCTGTTTGTCTGTCTACTTGAGCTCTGAGGGATGTCACTTTGTCGAGCTATCACTCTGCCTCCCTCTCACTCTGGCACTCTCTCGCTCTGCCTCTCTATCACTATACCTCTCTATCACTATACCTCTCTATCACTATACCTCTCTATCACTATACCTCTCTATCACTATACCTCTCTATCACTATACCTCTCTATCACTATACCTCTCTATCACTAT